>PVHY01015515.1:0-12500 GCA_004024945.1 Uropsilus gracilis | reverse complement strand
TTTCAGCATCAGGCTCGTCCAACTTGGATCGCGCACGTGCAATTACAACAGGGCTCTTTCCATGACCGCCCACAATGCCCTGTGTGGGCCCTGCTCCACCTCCTCGCACACGAGAGACCCTTGATTCATGGAAAAGAGCTTGCACACGTCACTCCTTGGCGAGTCGTTCAGTTTGGACTTTTGGAAAAGTCTGACTTGCCTCGTGGCCCTCTCACTTGAGGGTGTTTGCTGGGCGCTTGTCTGCTAAGATTGACTGCTCAGGTGAAGAATGAACTTAAGGCTCAGGTAAAATGCAAAGACTCAGTGCAACCTTTTCTTTTCTTCTTCTTTTTATTTATATATAAATTTCACATTGTAATCCCCGGGGTTTACCCCCCCTCCCCTCCATCACCCCCCCCTCCTTTCCCTCCTGCTCAAAGTTATGCTCTTCAGTTTGGTGCTTAGCTTGTTTTGACATTTCCCCAAGTCTTTTGTTTATTTTTTTTACTGTATCCCTTATGTTGGTGAAGTCATTTGGTTTCTGTTTTTTTTCTTCTTGACTTATTTCTGCTAATATGATTCCTTCTAAGTACATCCATGTTGTCATAAAATCGTCGAATTTGTCATTTTTAACTGATGAGTAATATTCCATTATGTGAGATATGTACCACATTTTTTTTTCATCCAATCATCTGTTTTGGGGCATTTAGGTTGCTTCCATGTCCTTGCATTTATAAATTGTGCTGCAGTAAAAGAGCCACAACGAACTCACACAACTAAACAAAAGCAAAACAAAATGTCCAATCAAAAAATGGGGAGAACTAAAAAGACACTTCTCCAAAGAGGAAATACACATGGCCAACAGGCACATGAAAAATTGCTCAACGTCACTGGCAATCAGGAAAATGCAAATCAAAGCCACAATGAGATACCACCTGACACCGGTAAGAATGGCCCACATCCAAAGAACAGACAACAAGAATTGCTGGCGAGGATGTGGAGAGAAAGGAACACTACTACACTGCTGGTGGGAATGTAAACTGGTCCAACCTTTTCTACCAGCTCAGAGCTGTTCAGAATTTGGAAACAAACAATGTGGAAGCCCTCTTGGCTTCAGTGCTTATGGTCATAGAATCATATGTCGAACGCTGGCCCCATCCTCGAAGTCCTCACCTTCTGCGTGACAGCTGGTCTAGCGGTGACACCCTGACCCACACTCTTCTCTTCCCCTCAGGCTCCTGATAGTGAATCCACTGCTGAAGGATTAAGACCTTCTGTGGAGTATTACCGTCATCTTGTAACTACTATCCTTGGTTTAATTCCGGAAGCTCACAACAACCCGTGTTCCTGTAAAGGCTATATAGAGAGTATATAAAGGCTATAAAGGCCCCTCTCTTTCACTCTCACCCCAATCAGTCCTCAGAAGGAATGAGAAGAGAAGTAGAAATCTATAGAACGGATAGAATTGGTGAGGAACCAGAGTAAAATCCTATGCACACATACGAGTGGAATACAAGAGAAGGAATGGTTAGAAAGACAACATATAATAGACTGGAGAAATGGTCATGAACATCACCTGTCACACAGTCACACCTCAGGCCACACAAGGAGTGGACGTGCCAAAAGCTAAGGGCTGATACGCAACTCAAGAAAGCAAGGTGCCCCTTCCCATTCCACGGGACAGGAAGGTCACAGAGATGGGGCTGCAGCCCCACACAAAGCTACAATCTGAAGGAGAGGAAAAGATCTGCAAAAGCTTTCAGCAGACGCCCTTCACAACGAGTATCCTCTATAATGAATGGAATTGATTGAAGACTGTCAACAACAAGAAGATACTAGTAGATTCCACATGAGAACGAACTGCAGAGATAAGACTGAACATCTACCAACACGGCCTGTTATATTCGAGGATCACAGTCCCTCACCCAAGAAAAGGACATTGCCACAGAAAAGGAAGAGACCAAATGACCCAACATAGATCAAAAAACAAGGAAAGGGGCCGGAATGAAGGGAGGGGTCATCAACGGGGGGAGAAGGCTGTCCAATAACCATTTGCTGATACTGTACAATCTAAAGAATGAATAAAGTTAAAATTATTATTAAAATAAAAATACATTAAAAAGGAAAAAAAAAGAAAGTGAGGCTATGTCTTCACAGAGGCATGGAAATCACAAACATCGTTGACTGTAGAACAAGCAGATCAGGTGGGAAAGCTTGATGGAATTTTCTCTGGAAACCTGTGAAGAGGTGCATTAAACACAACTCCAGAATGGAGAGTTGCAAAGGATGCTGCCTCGGAACTCAGCCAGCACAAAGCTTTGCCAAGTCAGCTGAGGGAGTCTGTGATGGGGTCCTCACTTTTTCATCAACGTTTTGGGTATTTTGGCCTAAGTCTTCCTTCCTTCTCATGCATCTGTGCTACCACAGAGCTGCTCTCAGTTAATTGCCTGGTCCTGTTTTTGACTCTATGTTCAAAATTTCCTGATAGGAATGAAAGAATTTCCTCCTGTATCTTGAAATGGTTGCCTATTTGCATGAAGAAAAGGATTCATTTTTTCAATCCTATAGCAATTCTCACAGAGAACATTAGATATCACCGCAAAGAAGAAGGTCAAAGCCTGAATCTTCTGACAATATGACAGAAACATTAGACTCCATATTCTTGCACACTGTTATATAAAAAGTATTTGGGAAGGAATCAGTTCCTTTGAATAATCCTTCATGTAAGAATGTGCAGCTGTAAATACATGGAACATCACAAATCCATGTTCCTTCCAGAAAACATATGTCATGTATTCCCTTTCTATGTAGTACATACACATTGGTGCATATTTATATTAAATATTTTTTATGAATGATAATATATTCAAAGGACCTGATGCATGCATTTATCACATGTACGTATATAAGCACACAGGCATACAGGTGCTTGTCTCTTCATTTTTAAACATTTTCCTACCCAGAAGCATATTTCTGGTTATAACCACACAACAATATAGTTAATTATAAAGTTGGAGCTTCCATTGTCAAGTGCATTATTTGGTGCCCAATACCAACCCATTACAAATGTATTTTCACTTCAATGTAGTAATTGATGTGTTCTTGGTTGCTATGCATTTAATGTTGTTTCTGGGATTTCAAATTAACTGATTAGCATGTTTAGAATATGAAATACTAGTGGCTTTCTCTGTTTTTAAGATATTTATTTTTTTCCTCAGAACCTTACAGACAGGACTAGAGAAAATTCTGTTTACTTTGAGCTATCCAAGAAATAATTTCTTCTTTCTACCAGTCACATATTCACAAGATAAGCTAATTAATTTATCAGGTTCTATGTAATAGCAAATTCTGTCACTGCCTGCACACCCCTCAGCTCTTCACCATGGAATTATTCATTCCATACCGGCTGAAACTAGTTGAAAAATAGCTCTGCACATATAAGGATTATTTTATAGTAAACTGACATTCTGCTTTCTAAATGCAAACGAGATCATATATAACCATGATGGCATCTTAGAAGTCATGATAAGGGTGTAGAACATCTGGGAAATATTTTTTTACCTGCAGTGATGAGTTAAAATAGGTGATTCCATTAACAGAGCACAAACAAGCTTTAGCACAGTTTGATGTCAAAAATTGCAACTTACCATTTGCAACCAGAATCAATGAGTGGACTGATGATTTTGAAGATCATGTAAGGTCAGAAAATTAACATCAAGATATGCTGGAAGTAACTAAATGGGAAGAAATTCAGCAAGATGACAAAGAAGAAGAAAGTGAATGATACTGCTAGTTTTCTTTTCCTCCACCATATATTCTTTCAGAATTCTATTTTTGTCAATAAAGAACATCTTATTAAAGTAGGCAAATGAGACTTCCAATGTCTTTCCATCCTTTGGCCAACACTAAAGTTATTTTTTAAGACTTCAGGGGGAAAATGAACGGGATCACTCTGAAATCTGGTTTTATGGTATGATGGAGAGAAACCTGCAGATATGTCCTGTTATCTGTATCATCAAGCATTGAGGATTTACAGATCTCTTCGGGAAGAAAGAAAACAAATCACCATGACTTGATGTTATTTTAATGAACGTAGCTGATGAGGGGATGTCATGTGGTGGAGGACCACAGGTGTTTGCTGGTGGGTGTGGTGTGATCACATACAGCTAAGGAGGTGTGAATCTGCAACCCTAAAATCAGATGCAGTGTGATGAACCATTGTTACTCCAAAAATAACACTATAAATAAAGCAGCATGGAGTGGAGAACAGTTATGTCACCTATGGCTTCCGCCCTGAGGAATCCTATGAGATCAGTGGCCCCTTTGCACTTAGAGAATAAATTCTAAGCAGCCCAAAGGAATCCTGAGTCTGTGGATAGAACCAGCTTCTTCATATATGATCTGATCTTTCCAGTAGGCACTACCCATGCTACAGTTTAATTCATAAATTAGATGCAGTATAAGATCAACAATAACTAATAAGAGAGTATATTTTTAAGAAGAGAGAGTAATGATGTTCTGTGAATGTAGGATCTCTCCGTCTGTTTCTCTTTCTCTCTGTCTGTCGCTCTCTCCTACCTTGCAGCTGAGATCTGCCAAGGATGACTGAATAAGAATAAGAGGGGACTGCTGTAGACAAATCCTTCCTAGGTCTCTAGGATGTAGTCCCTGCCAGTCCTCTGTATTTTCTTCCTTCCACTCTGCCCCTATTCACAGAGATTTCCTGAGACAGAGCGCACCAGTACAAGCCTTTATTGCATCCTGGTCTGGGGATCTTGGTGTCTCTGGTGTAAAAGCAGTGCCATCCCCACCAAGAAGTGTTTGCACTAAATCTCCATCCCCGTGACATGCTGTAGTAACCTTGTCTTGTGTCATTGTCCTTATCAGACTCAGGTCCTCTGTAACCATCTGCATCTTGCCTGATGTTCTCCCCCAAGTGGAAGCTCTCTGAGCTTAGGCATGCCCTGCACCCCATGCCCACACCCCCATCCCCTTGAATCTGGAGCATGAATGAGATCTGGAGCAAGGCTGAGTCTCCAGCAGGTGCTGAAAGTGAGACTGAATACTCCTCAGAATCAATTCACCAAGAAAAGGAATCTGCATTTTTTCCTCATTGCAAGTATCTTGAGAGCAAATAGAGCAAGTTGCTTACTTTTCAAAAGTAACACAGGAACATAATTCATTCCCCCTGAAGATGCTGCAAATAATATCTTATTTTCACCAGTAACAAGCATTTCATTTCAATGCAGCATTTCACCGGTGAGTGCGTGCGGTGCTGGGACAACCAGATACCCCAGATCATTACTCTTAAAGCCATCACCTGGCATAGGCAGAAGCTCAAGCACTAGGAAATGCTCCACCAGTGGTTGCTGGGTTCATGCTGTGAGGTTCAGAGTAGGGGGACTGAGAAACTAATCCTCCTGGGAACTGAAGCCTACACTTCCCCAATCACCCCTTCCTTCCTAAGACCAGAGCACAGACCAGTGTTTAGATTCCTGCTGCAAACACCTTCCTCAAAGACAAGAGGTTGCAAGGGGCCTTCCGTCCATCTCTGCCCTCCTCCAACTGAGCCTGATTCAAGTGGCCCCCAAACAAAGGGGAACCCCAGCTGTGGAGGCCGGTGTCTTTCTCTTGAAAGAGAATTCCGCTCACAGCTGGACTCCAAGCAAAAGTGAGACTTGCATGTTAAAAAGGAGAAGGAGACAAAAGCTTCCCTGAATTCCATCTTGAAGCCTTTACAATGACAACAGGTTGCATCCTTCAAGCCCAAAGGCACTCCTTATTTGTTTGGGTTGTGATTGTAATGCATTTGCCCAGCTCCAGCACAGGTGAGCAGTGCCCACCCACCTGGGGGGCAGACTGTGGCAGGCAGGGTGCATCCTTGACAAGTCTGCAGCCCCTGAAGGACCTCCCACATGGTGCGTGAGCAGGTCTCCCAGAGCAGAGGCTCACCAGCTGTGCCAACTAAACCATCCACAAGGGCACCACAGTCCAGAGGCCTTGCAGGGCATGTGAACTCTGGCTTCTGTAAGTCCCCTGGGCTCCATGGTTCACAGGTCTGCACTCTCCAAGGGATATAAGTCTGTGGAGAATAGGAATAATATTTGGAAGTCAGGCTTCTTGAACCCCCTCAGCACTCATTTCCTTTGATCGCTTTGTTTAGAAGAGCTGTCCTTTCATGAAGACTGTAGCCATCACTCTTGGAAAAAAAGAGTGGATGAATGAGAAACTCACAATGAAATATAGAAATATTTTGAGATGAATGACAATGAGGTAGAACCTTCGAGAATACATGAGATGCTGCTAATACAGTGGTAAGAGGAAAATATATGCCCATACAGTCTCACAACAAGAAACAAGAAAATATCCAAAGAAACAACCCAATCTTACATCTGAGACAACTAGAGAACGAGCAACAGAAGAGCTCTTCACTGTGCTATTATATTCCTCCAAACCCTGCTAAGTTGCTTCTTGAGTAGACAAGCAACGATTGGTTTCCAAGCATTGCCTCACTCACCTCTTGCAGGTCTTCTGCAGAGAGCTGGGGTTATCTGTCATTACTGTTCTTAATACATTAGAATTTTGCCTTACCTCTTCCATAGTCATGCAATGCATAATGTCTCCTAGTTTCCCCTTTTCACTATAAAAATTACCACACATTTGAGTAGCTTAAGACAACACAACTGTATCCACTCACATTCTGGGAGATCATAGTTGGAACTGAATCGTAACACTCTAAATCAAGGTGTGAGCAGGGTGAGCTCCTTGGACTGATTCAGGGAAGAAAATGTCCTTGTCTGCTTCAGTGTCTAGAAGTCCCAGTACCTCCTGTCTTAGGGAATTATCAGTCTAATCTCAATCTCTTTTGCCAACTGTCCTTCTCCTCTCTGTCCCTGCCTTCCCATCTGCCAGGCCTGTTCAGCACAATCCAAAAGGAGGCACCCATGGCCAGCTCCCCAATGAAAGCCATGGGTGTTTTTGTACTTTTGTGTACAGTTACCAGACATGACATTAGGTCGTGGACATCGTTGAGGGAGAATTTTCCAGTCTACACATCATGCAAGACTATTTTTTTTTTATGAATCCTTGAGAAATACTGCAAAGTTCAGACCGAATTATTAATAGTCACTCTGAAAACATGTTACTTGGATAAGTGATATCTGCTTTCATTCATAAGTCTCTCATCATTATATACATATGCTTTTGACAGTGTGCTCGAGTAATCGTCATTCAAACTCAAAACACAGATGAGAATTTGAAATATTAAATAACATCCGTTTTCATTCTCAATAGGAAAAATATATCTCATTTTTTTTTTTTTTTGAGAAAGTCCCTGGAAAAGAATTAGATTCTTGAATCCCTTAGAAGTATTGGCATGTTGATATTTCCTTAATGTTCAGCGGTCATCATCTTGTATAGTATTGCTCAAGAAAGCCAGCGGAAGGTAATTTTTTTCACGGAAAGGAGGATGAAATCATAGACCTGTACATTCACTTGCAACCTGTCCCATTCGACTAATTGCCTTCTGTAATGGGCATTCAAGACTGAGATCAAAACCAGCATCCACACTAGTGGGGGAACAGCCAAGTGCACCATTGTCATCAAGCGCATCTTGGTGGAGGTTCGCAGGATGATTGAGTCTGCCTTTGGCTTCCATTTCCATCTTTCTGCTAAACTTGATTTCTCCAAGGACGCTGCTGGGATCTGCGCTATTCATTCATTCATGCCCATGAAACCAAAACGAGGTCGGTGACTTTTAAATATCAAGGCAGCTCTCACAAGTGCAAGACGAGCGTTGCATGTGTGACACTCTGGGGAGTGTGAATACGACTGTGCAAATTTCTGTTCCCTTCTCTTCATTGCCCGGCACATATCCCAGCTTTTGACTTCCCTGCTGGGGGCTCTGCCACATCTAGCAATTAGTGTGCCTCCACATATGCACAGGGATGGATGCAGCCTCGAGCCCCTCGTGTTTCTGCACCCCTCCTCTCTGCACCCCTCTCTGCACACCAAGTCCCATTCTGTGCTCCAAAGCACCCAGACTCATTCGCCAGAGCCCCTACGCTCGCTGGCCCTTTGTCTGTCCTGTCTACTGCAGATCCTCCCTGGGAAAGTCATTCAGAGTCTGGTAGACTCAGACCTTCTCAATCACCCCCTCAGCCCCAACTTACTCTGAGATCATTTTCCTCTGGCCTGGCTTCCTTTCTCCCCTGTCCTCCTCTGTGACATGCAGGACACCATTGTCTCTCTTCCTACCTGGAAGATGGACACCAGGACAGCTAGGCATTGCTTCTGTGGGTCTCTCTGACCTGTTCCAGCATCTACAGCAACGCCAAACACCTAGCGGCCAGTGAATATATATACCGTCCCATGATGATTGTGTGTCAAATTGCATATGTGTTTCCATCTGCTGGGATGGTTCCCAAAGTAAAACTGCCAAAATAACCATGAAAACACATAATAGAATAAGATCTTACCTGGTTTTCGGAAGAACAGAAGACCCATCACTTTTTCTTTGCTGTCACCTTTTGAGTAGTTCTTAGAAGGCAGCATGTTTTGTCATAATTCTATCTAGGACATTAAAAAGTATGGATATTTATATGAAATGTGGATATATATTTAATTTCTGCAATATCCAACCTATTCTAGTATGCTGTGCTTTTTATCACTTATTATGATTATGATTATTATTGGAAAAGTATCTCAATTTTTTTCTCCTGTTTTAGGTTATCAGAACAAAGCAGTTACTCTGTCCAATTGACAAGTGATTTTGTGCTCTATGAATGCCTATGAGTGAAATTGCTGAGTCTTATGATCAAACACTTTTACTCTCTTGAGAAATCTCTACACTTCTCTCCACAGGGACTAGATGAGTCTACTTTCCCATCCACAGCCTAAGAGGTTGCTTTTTCTCCACAGTCTCACCAGCACCTGTTTTGTTTGTTTGTTTGTTTGTTTGTTTTTGGAAAGGGGGCATTCTCACAGGCGTGAAATGGTATTTCACATGATTTGAATTTCTATGTCCCTGATGATAAGTGGCAGTGAGAATGTTTCCTGTATCTCTTGATTATTTGCATGGCCTTTTTGTGAAGAGGTGCTTATTTGGCTTTTCTGATCTTAATTTTTTTTTTTTTGATTGGGTTGTTCATTTTCTTTTTGTTGAGTGGTGGGAATTCTTTACATCTTTGATATCAATCCATCACTAGATGTATGGTGTACAAATATTATTCCCTCTCAGTAGGTTTTCTTTGTTTAAGCCACTGTCTCTTTTGCTGTATAGAGTCTTTAAAATCTGAGACAATTCCTGTTTTTATTTCCATTAATTTCCTGGTTGCTGCTGAGATTAGTCCACAAAGGTTGTTTGTGAGGTTTATGCCATGGACAATTTTGCTTATGCTTACTTCTATGTACTTTACGATGTTGAGCCACACAGCCAATCTTATACAGTTTTTGTTGATTTTCAAGAATGGTGTGAGATACTAGTCTGGTTTCATACTTTTACAAGAGGCTGTCCCATTTTTCCAGCATCGCTTACTTAAGAGGCTTTCCTATTCCAGTGTATATGCTTTTCTCTTTAACCATACAGTATTTTCCCATAAGTGTGTGATGCTCCTTATGGGATTTCGATTCTAATCCATTGGTCTGTGTGTTTGTTTTTATTCCGATACCATGCTCTTTTATTTATTATGACTCAATATTATAGTTTACAGATCACAAATGTTAGATTCCATCTTCCCCAATTTAGACAAAAGAGCTTTGACTATTTGCGGTTATAATTAGAACAGAATTCCTTCTGCTTTTCCTAAGCCTATCAACAAAAAGCAATCCATTGGAAAGACTTGATTAGTGACACAATCACAGACACGGCTTTATTGCAGGAATATTGCAAAGATTTAAATATGATCCTAAGGTATATATAAGTGTCTGGAATCAAGGAGCAGTTAAGACAACCCTTGTTTACTACTGACAACTCAGAAATTCAGCCTATCATCATCTTCTAGCTTCACTTGTCTTCATCTTCTCAGGCTTATTTCTCAAGTGTACAATATAAATGCTTGAATTTGATTCTTCTCATTATGATTTAGTCCTAATAAAAAATAACCAAATGGAGAGAAATGAGTTGTAAGTCCAATAATAATCTCTTGTGTTTTGTTCAATAAAAATGATGAAATAAATAGCATACTTGATCTCTCCATGACAGCAATCATGTAGTCTTTATATTAAGTCTTTAGAGTGGGTGCTATGCCCATTTTAAAGTTGGAGATACTTAATCATAGACTGTTCTCTGCCCAAATGCAAAGCACCTTCAAGATCACAGAAATTTCACTTTTAGCTTAAGGTGCCACGGTGAGCAGGCTCCTGCTCACCTGCTCACCGCGGCACCTGCCTGACGGTGCCAACCTGCAGGTTCCAGGGTCAAGGTCACACATGTAGTAATGCATGGAAGTGATAGCACCACGTTGCTCCAGCTCAAGGTTGTTGCTATGTCCAAATAGGTGGATAGATCTGCAGTGACATCGGGACAACATGTTTACATTGATGATATGTTAGGGTATCATATCTATACCTCAAATTCAAAGCGAAACCATAACCCACAGACAATCACCTGTTGTTCAAGTAAGTAAATTTACACCACTCTCTCCTAAAGACTCTGTCTTTGAAGGCAAAGGAGTATAACAGCCCTAAAATAAGGCAAAAAGTTACATGAGTGCTTAAGATGGTGCTGGAATTTCAACTCCTCTTTTTGGAATTACTTGAAAATGTACTAAATGAAGGCTGACATAAAACATTGACTAAGAATTTTGATTTTTTTTAAGCTCTCTGCTTTTTCTATACTCATAAAAGAGCCCAGAAACACACCTGTCTAAACAGTGGAAGAATAAAAATCTAATAAATAAAGAAGCAGAAAATTAATTTTTAGACTATCCACAGAATGAATTATAATCATCCGCTGAATGTCACGTACAGGAGTTGAGATATTAACTTCAGACATTTTCCCCCGTGATGAATCCCGGTTTTATTAAGTTTTCAACAGTAGATGAAAGTTTCACATTTTATTAAGTCTTCAGAAAACATCCCAGGAATCACCATGATTCAGTAAGTATCAAGCGCAGGCACATGCAAACACTCATGCTGTGCATAGAACGTGCATTAATTTAATTTTATTTTAAAATGCAACTCACTTCAGTGCCGCTTACAAAAGATATAGTTTTCATTTACCAGTAATTAAATGTGTCTCTAGAAAATAAGGCATCATTATCTCAACATCATAACTCACCCAGAAAGGAATGTTTCTTATAAAGGAGGGAGTCGTGAAGAGGAGTTGACACCTGTGACTGCCCTATGGATTTGCAGCTGGCATAACATCAAGTGCAGTCTTCCAGGGGTCCTCAGGTATATGCCACAACTGTGAACACTTCCAGAGCCATCTTTGCTAGGTCTCCTGCAATCCCTGCTTATACTTTGGTCAATGTAGACAGATGCTTTTATTAAAATTGGTCGCGTCTTTCAAGCAAACAAGTTGACAATATTGAAAAGGAAACATTAGGAGGTAATGCCTCTTTGCAGGCAGATGAATAGGCAGTAAAATAAAACATATATATGGGAACGTGTAGAAAATCGATAATAGCTTCTTTATTATCGGTGTTGCTTGGGGGGATGTCTCTATTTTTGCAGTTAGGGGAACCTTTATTTTTATAATTGTTTTATTTTTATTGATGCTATTGTGGTTTGAACCAGTGCATATGAATTAGATTGCACTTTTCTGCATGCAAAATTGAGGATCCCTGAGGGGGAAAGATGAAAGATAAGGACAGACTGAGGAAGCCCCATGGACTATGCTGGAGTTTATGGGAACGTTGGTGGTGGGTGTGGTAACTTATATCTGAATAGACTCTTTTTAGAAGTAGCCATGTGTGTTGAGCTCTCATTAACAGTTTATCCATGCATCCCAACTGACAGGCAGTGATTGGTCCCGACACCAGGAACAAAGGAAAGATGAAGTAAGCAGTCTGAACACAACAGATATTGTCAAACACAATCTGTAAAAAATAACTGCCTAAAATCATCAATAAATAGTCTTTGCTCTGAAGAGAGTGAATAATTAAATATTTTGGCTCAAGGCAGTCAAATAATCTGGAATCGGACCCAAAATGGGACATAAATGTGTATGCATCAGTGTTGGATCAGGCGATGGTCTCCTTTAGGACATGGTCCTGGTTCATGCCACCTCATTGATGCAGATTGAGGCACTTGCAGTGTCATCAAGACAAGACATGTCACAGGTAAATCTTAACAGAATGCGCACTATGTCCGTTTCTTCATCTTCCCTTTTGGATTCCTAATGATCTTGAAATTATCCTGGGAAATGTGTCAAGCCAAGGTCTCCACAGTCATTTTTTGGTGACTTTAAAGTCAGAGGTATTAGGAGCACGTGTGTAGTGAAGAAGAAATGAGATGGAAGAGATGGACAGTGATCTGTGAGGCCGGCTCTATCTGTCCGTCCGTCCGTCCGTCCGTCC
>PVHY01015514.1:0-35827 GCA_004024945.1 Uropsilus gracilis | reverse complement strand
GGCAATCTGGGAAAGGACTTTGGACAATACTGAGAAAGGGTTTGGACAATGTTGAAGTATTCTGAGTCTTACATGTTTCTTTTGTAGTTAATAGGATAATTAGAAATCACTTTGTTAGAAATAAATTAGTCTGCACTGCACTGATAGTCTTGGTTTGATATTTTGGTTAAAAAAGGCTGAGGATGGTGGTAAGAACCCATCTTTTGTAGTTAATAGGATAATTAGAAATAACTTTGTTAGAAATAAATTAGTCTGCACTGCACTGATAGTCTTGGTTTGATATTTTGGTTAAAAAAGGCTGAGGATGGTGGTAAGAACCCACGAATGGAAAGTTTAAACTGTGTTTTAAAGTTTTTCTTTTCTGCAGTTTTTGGAGCTAAGAGCAGTTGGCTGGCTTTTGCATATCAATGGTAAAGGTGATCAGTGAAAATGCTAATAAAAAGTGTGTAGCCTGCTTTGTAGAGAGAAGCAGGCAGATAGCTGTATCCAGTTAAAGTTAAAGGTAATTGCAAAGAAACTGCTTATAGCCTGCTTCTAAGAGAGAAGCAAGCAGATAGCTGTATCCAGTTAAGTAAAGACAAAAAGTCTTCATTTTACCCAGTTTCACCCCACTTCCTTTCCTTATTACTGGGACTTCCATGAGTTCTGTTAAGAAAGAATATAGATCTCTATAGATCTCTCCTTTGGAAAACAAGACTTATGCCATTACTTTTCCTGTTTCATTTATCCAACTTGAGGCTTAATTCTTTCAGTTTCTAAAATTTTACTCTCACTCGGACTGTATTACTAGAAAATCTGTCTGGAGATTGCTTGGATTCACATGCTCATTGATTTTTCCCCTTTCTCAGAATTAATCTGAGCAAGTAGCCATGTTCTACCTTCCACACACTTTGTCTTCTGCCAACAGCTGACATTCTTAATACTGACACTGGTCAACCTTAGATCTTGGAATGTATGCATCATTTTGTCTCAACAATGCACTATAGGTATTTGTGTGTTAAAATTTCTTTCCAAGTACAGACTGTATTTATCTATAGTTGCCACCAAAATATATTTAAAAACACATGGCTACTATATTCTTGTCTCGAGATAATTTTTAGATTCGCTAAAGAACAATCTTTTCACAGATTTCTAGTTCAAACTGGACTACAAAAATCAATCTGGCAGAGTTGTTCACACACACAGAGTTTTAAAAAGGAAGACAAAGGCGTACATTATTGCAAAATGTCTTTAAATTCTAAAATATTTCACCAGAAAGATGGTTCTGACAAATTAAGAATTAAATTAAGAATTAAAATTCTAGCCCTGTAGGGTACCTCTGACTAAGCTAGTTCCCCCTAATGATTCCACCAAGGCAGCAGGACTCCATTTACAATTCTTTGTTACAACCTATTGTGGAATGGGGGGGAGGAGGTTGGTAGTGCATTCATCAATGTAGCAAGGCCTAGTCCCAAAATAATATAGCTGGGCATGGTGGCATGCACCTGTAATCCTAGCTACCTGGGAAGCTGAGGCTGGGAATTGCTTGAGTCTGTGGTACCCCAGGCAACGCGATTCCACAGGCAAAAATAGCGAGATCTAGTCTCCAAACAAAAAAAAAAAAAAAAAAAAAAAAAAAAGAATGGGAAATGTTGGAAAAGAATGGAAGTGGAAGTAGACACCCATGGGAGAAAGGAAATCGCTGGAAAGGGTGAGGTCCCAGGTAGCTGCCAGGTTGCTCTGCTCTGCAATGGAGTACACAGCTCCTGGAGTTGAACACATTTTCAGAGAATTGCCTGTTTGCAGACCTGCTCTGTGATTTCTTGCTGCAAAAGGTTTACAATTCCCTGAGGCCTTTGCTGACCAATGGGCCTGCCATCAGAATAGGAAGGAAGGAAGGCTTCATTCTTTGAGTTCCCATTGTTGGCCAGTGAGTGGGTGAGAAAAGCCTTCAGAGGAGCAGGTAGCTCAATAAAAAACAGTAACTGCCTGAATTGGTCCCAGGGAAGGGCCCAAAGGGACTCCTGTGTCTTCCTGTTTCCTCTGAGCACAGTTTTCTGTACTTCATCTGCATAGGTGTGATCTTCCAGGCTTGGAGTGACCCTGTTATCACATGACCAAGGGGTAAACAGGGACCCCAACAAATGGAATGCATGATTTTGGGGTTTTTTTTGAGATTAGGTCTTGCTATTTTTGCCTGTGGAACTGCAGGCTCACGTTCCCCGGGGTACTCCAGACTCAAGAAATCACCAGCCTCATCTTCCCAGGTAGCTGGGATTACAGGTGTGCGCCACCACGCCCAGCTATTTTTTTGGGACTAGGTCTTACTATGTGCCCCTGGCGGGACTCGAATCGGGATCCCTGGCCCCAGCGGTTGCTTCCTAGGCTGCTGTTTACAGGCATGCGCCACTATGCCCTGCCCGGATGCATACTTTAAGATAGGATCTTGCTATCTATCACAGATAGACCAAGACAAGCACTTAGTGTGCACACACACAGAGAGAAAAGAAAGTTCCTAATAATAATTTCCCAATAAAATATCCCCTTGTATCCATTCCCTTGTGGGTAAATGGGATCCACCTGAAGCGGGGTCACCAAGGCTTGAAGCTTGCCACAATTCTTAGATACCTTCCCACAGGGAACCCTAAGCAAGGGGTTCCGAAATAGGGAGAAAGCTGGGAGAAAAGGAGACACATCAAGATAACAGCTGCCCTCGACAGCCTCCTCACATGTCCCTCACCCATGTGTTTCTTTTATCCTTTCTTTTTTTTTTTAGAGACTAGGTTTTGCTATGTTGCCTGGGGTAGTCTCGAACCCGCAGATTCAACTAATCCCCAGCCTCAGCCTCCCAAGGCTGGGATTACAGGTGCACACCACCACACCCAGCTATTTTTTTGAGACTAGGTCTTGCTATGTTGCCTGGGATAGTCTCGAACCCACAGACTCAAGCGATTCCTACCCTCAGCCTCCCAAGGCTGGGATTAAAGGTGCACGCCACTGTACCTGGCTTTCACCCAGGTTTTTCTTCCTGTTCTCTCTATATGTCTTTCCTTCTTCCCACTATCCCAGGGTGCAAGTTAGGATAAGACACAAGAGTTCTTCTTCTTCCCCTTTGCTCACCTGCTTTTTCTGCTCTATCCTTTCAACTGGCGGCTCAGTTCTTCCCATCACAGGGGCAGGAAACAAATAACCACGTCAGCTCTGCTGGACTCTCTTCTGGAGAGGCTCTTGATGCAATGCCCTCTTCTGGGTGCCTACAGGCTCTCCTTGCTTTCCACACACAATCCTAGGTAGGCCCAGGCGGGAGTGGGTTGGGGGGGTGGGGCTGAGATGTAGGAGGAGCTTAGAGCTTGGGCTTCCTTGTCTCAGGGGGTAACTTGCACCCTTCTACTTTTGTTATTTCCCACAGTCTTGACAGAGACTTCAGATTCTGTCTTTCTAGATGTAAGGCACCATAATGCTTACATTCGTCAATGGGCAGCCAAGGAAACACCTTTTCTAAGGTCAGAGCTTGGAGGTTCTTGGTACTCAGTAAAGCTCAAAGTTGGGTTTTTGCAAAATACCTTATCACAACATACAAAGTGACCTAAGTAAAGTGTCAAAAACAAAACCAAAAAAGAACATGTTTTATTCATTTCTTAGCATAAGTGAAGGGCCAGTCTAGGTGGCCCTATTATCACCCCCATCTACAGATGACCAAAGTGAGGCTTGGAAAGCAGGCGTGGTGGCGTGTGCCTATAATCCCAGCTACTGGGATGCTGAGGCTAGGAATCACTTGAGTCCGTGGGTTCGAGACAACCCTGGGCAATATAGTGAGACCTAGTCTCTTAAAAAAAAAAAAAAAAAAAAACAACTGAAAAACAAAAACAAAGTGAGGCTTGGGGTAGCTAAGTAACCTCCCCAAAATCTCAGAGCTAGCAAGCAGCAAGGTGGGCATTTTCACATAGTGCGAGAGCAAGTCCAGGGACAGGGATCACTTCAGGCATCAATGCTATCTCCTGTGGAATCATGCAAACAGAGCACTGGGCCAAATCCATCCATTGGGTGCCAATGATGTTGGTCAGCCAGGCCCTCCTTGACTGGTGAACACCGAGTGGTCTCATGCTCTGCAGATTCCTCTTTTCCCAAAAGAGAGACCTGCCTTGGGGCTGTGCCCTAAGATACGCACAGATCCACCTTGTTGAATAGAGATTTATTTTTTAATTTCTTTTAATTTAATTTAATTTAATTTAATTTTGAGAGTAAGTCTCGCTATGTTGCCTGGAGTAGTCTGGAACCTGCGGACTCAAGTGATCCCTAGCCTCAGCCTCCCAAGTAGCTGTGATTACAGGTTAACACAACCACGCCCAGCTTGAATAGGGATTTCACCCATGTCCAACTGAGCTTCTCTTGTCTAGTCAGTGATGAAGGACTTGTATGGATGCTTAACTTTCCTTCCTTCCTTCCTTCCTTCCTTCCTTCCTTCCTTCCTTCCTTCCTTCCTTCCTTCCTTCCTTCCTTCCTTCCTTCCTCTCTTCCTTTTTTCTTATTGTATATACACACGTTTTTTGCATCATTGTATATACCTCAGGATTCTCACACTACCTTGTTACCAGTGACCCATCATCGTAATTTCTTGTGCCCACCCCTACCCCCCACTTACTTCCCCTCCCCGTCTCTTGCTCTATGCTTCAGTTCTGTTGACTATTATTTTTAAATTTTACTTGTGTATGCTTAAACTTCTGCTGCAGCTATGAAAAGGGCATTCACATTACAACTAATATACAAATGACTTGGGAAGGCCAGCATTTTTCAGCCAAACTTTCATTAACTATTGTTTTTGAATGTTTAGCTGAAGGTGCTACACATGTCACTATTGAACAGTGGAACAGGATATTGAACACAAAGGGAAAAACCTCACACTCCCTAGACTTGTTATTTAAAAGGGCAAAAGCTGAAACCAAATGAACTATGGACTTTTAAAACAATCCTTTTAGATTATGCTAAGTGAAATAAGTCAGAAGGAAAAAGAAAATTATCAAATGGTTTCATTTATAAGTGGAGCATAGAAAAATCAAACAAAGGGTCAGGAAAAAGACAAAACTTGCAAGACTTCTAGACTTGAGCAAACAGTAAGGGAGAGGGAAGGAGAAGGGTCAAAGAGGGGAGGAAAGAGCATTGCAACTGTGCAGATGGTTTGTGGATGCTATGCCGTTGGAAGAACTACAGGGACTATACCTGAAGAGAGAGCTGTGATGCAAGAAAGTAAATAAATTATTTTTTAAAATCCTTTTATTTTTCAAAGTTTGATGATGAGAGGTCTCAGTAAAAAAATTTTTTTTAAAGTTTTAATAAGCCAGACACGGTGGCATGCACCTGTAATCCCAGCTACCTGGGAGGCTGAGACTAGGAATCACTTGAGTCTGTGGGTTCTAGACAACCCCGTACAACATAGCAAGACCTAGTCTCTAAAAATGAATGAATAAATAGAGGAAGGAAGGAAGGAAGGAAGGAAGGAAGGAAGGAAGGAAGGAAGGAAGGAAGGAAGGAAGGACGGAAGGACGGATGGACGGATGGACGGATGGATGGACGAACATATATAGTCTAGGTCAATGTTCCCCAGGTCCCACTCTTCTCTATAACATACTGTTCCCAGAGAACATTTAGGGGAGTGAACCACATGGAAATAACAATGTGCTTCCACAAGTATAAATTATTGTCATTAGCTAGCTCCTCCAAAAGATCACCAGTTTTATAAAACCGTTCCAATACCCATTTCCCCTTTATCTCCAGAATCCAGGGTTTAGGGAATTCTTTAAAAGTTTCTCCCACTACAAGTAGTATATGTCTTCTCACAAATGCCAAAATAATCTACGGCCATACCATTCTGAATGTCAAATGCCAAAGCAGTACTTTGATTTTTAATGCTCTCTATCTAACCTGAGTGCCTAAATTATTCTCCTGAATGTTGTCAGGATGAGAAGACATGAGGCTTTTCCCCCCACAGGTAGTGGAGGAGATGCCAATCATATTTTTTAGTTTTTAAAGAAATGCGTAGTCTTGAAATGGTCCAAAGTATATTGTAGTTGAAACTTTTAAAAGATACTGGAGCCATGCACCTGTAATCCCAGCTACCTGGGAGACTGAGGCTAGGGATCACTTGAGTCTACGGATTGGAGACAACATAGCGAAATCTTGTCTCAAAAAAAAAAAAAGATATTAGTATAGCTGTTTTACATTGATTTACCAATGACAAGTCATAGAGGAAGCTAGAATAGACCTAACCTTCCCACCATTCTGGCACAGAGGGGCACAGCTTGCCCACCCTCACATCTCTCTTCAGGCCCTTGGTGTCTGCCCATGTAGCGTTCCTATGTTAGAGAAAATACTTTCTCAAGTCCTTGGATTCTTTTCCTCTTAAGGGCATAGGTATACTGGGGCAAACTAAGAAGGGAAGGAGAAATAGGTTCCAAGTTTAGAGAGACGACGGTGTAATATCCCCATGGATGTGAACTAAATTTCATTGGCCGCTGGGCCCACCATCAGAGCAACGAAAGGAGGTCACTTTAAGAGGCAAATTCCAATTTCTGGAAAGCCTGGTTTAAAGAGTTCAGCAGCAACTCCCCTAGAGCTTTAAGAGATGTTTTGTTCTTTTCCTTTCTTCCCCTACCACCTCCAACCTGATTCTCACTCTTAGGCTCCATTGTATCGTGATATTAAGAAAAAAAAAACCCATGTCTGAAGAATATATTCTCTTCAAGATAGTCATTATCTTTTGGAGAGGACCTAACAGGGTCATTGGAGACAGACTCAGTATGAAGACTGATTTCCCCCCTGACCAGCTGGGCTGATACAGTCGAATTATTCATCCTGAGGTTTCAGGATGCTCACCTATGAAATCAGGACAACAGAATCTACTATGTATATTTGGGGGGAGGGAAGTGAAGGGATATGAAGAAGCAAGTTTTTAGTGTGAAGCTACTCAAATTCTCATTTTTCCCTGACCTGCTGTATAAATGATTAACATATATGTGCCTTGTATGTGGGTTTCCTTGTTTGTGAAAATAACAATATTTATCTCAGCTGTCCAGGGATAGTAATATCTTACAAGGTCTTTTAAAGATTCAATGAGATAGTTGGTACATCCTTTGCAGATATCTGGCACATAATAAATGCTTAATAAATTTGACTATTTGTATTAAATAAAACATAAAGTATACCTATGTACTTTTAACTGTATTTAACTGAGAAGGTATGCTCTTTAATGGTTATAGTTTGAAAGCTGTAATTAATAGTTAATACATAAAGACATCTATAATTTTAAAATGTTTTATTGAAGTTTAATATACACATAGTAAAGTACAGTCATCTTAATGTAAATTTAATTATATTTAACTCTATTTTAAGTGACTTTAAAAGCCAGAAACTTTATTTGCTGTTATCTATGATATGTCTATGATTTAGAAGAAAGGAGATTTAGCTAATAAAAACAATTTTCTTCAAAGGGAGGAAAGATGCAACATTACATACACAGTTTTTTTTTTTTTCTAGCAACAAACAGCATCCATTTTATTCGTATAATTATACACCATTTCCACTCATGTTCAAAAGCTTCCTTGGAGTCACCAGAACACTGGAAATTGTTGCATAGCAGAGGTGACCCATTCATAAAAATGTCTGTGAGTTTGACCTCTGTAGTACCCTTGGTTTAGAATCTTAATTTTTTTTTTCTTCGATTATATCTTTCAGAGAGTTCAAAATCTTGTCTTGAAAGAGCTTGATAGACAGATGTTTCGCATCTGAGCAAAGCATAAAACCAGTATCTCCTGGCTTTAAAATTTCTTTATTCCGCAAGATTTGGCTGAATTCACCCATTACAAACAAACGACAAATCCTCTTAGCAACTTCTCTACCTAGCAGTTGACATGTTTATTTTGATGATTGTAAAGCTCATTGTGATTTTCAAAACATTCAAATGTGAAAAACCAGGTGTGTTGGAATCAAGAAAACATTTTAATACCTTGAGGCATATATTTCACTCAAAGCAATATAGATGTCTATGTATAAAAAATAAAAACAAAGCTTTCAAACTCTACAGGACACTGCATGACTCTTTGGCTTCATATTTGGGGAGCTAAATTGGGATAGGAGATATGAGGTCTTGAGTATTTGCTCCACTGCTAATACCACTCCAAGACAACTTACTTTTCATACTAATCATCACCCACACCATCATTTGGGGTGCCTCCTCTGTGCTAAGCACAGTGCTGCATGCATTACCACTTTAGTCTTTCTAAAAAGTCCTATATGATTGGTATTAATATCCATTAGACACAAACTGGGACTCAAATCATTGTTTAGGCTAATGAACTCATTAAGGGGAAGATCCTGGATTTGAAATCAACCCTATGAGACTCTAACTCTTAGACTCGTTCAGATCCATACAGTATTTTTTCATTATGCCATGCTTGAGTATATTTAGTGTACTGGGAACTTCAGGAATGACTTTTGAGTGTTGTGGGGTTGGTGGGATGAAGTTGGAAGTGGAAAGGTAAATGTTAAGATCCAAGTGTGTCTCACACACACACACACATACACACACACACGCACACACATTTCATTATGGAATTTTCTTTCATGGAGGCTATAGAAAGCCTAAACTCTCACTGGTATACACTGCTGGAGAGATCAGATTGAATTAGGGAAAAGGATAAATTTTAAATTCATTATAATAAAATAAATGTTCTTAATATAGCTTTCAAAACAGATTCCTATCCATGTTCTCATTTCTTGCTCATAACAACTCCTTAAACTAGGCAGAGCTGGTATTACCAAGCGAATTTTACAAGTTAGAAAAATAAGGGCTGAAACTTAAGTGTCTCGCCTTTGGTCATAGAGCTATTTAGTGACAAACCCACACCTCCCCGCTCTGCAGAGTGACCTAACAAATTCTTTCTGAATTACCAGATAATTATTGGATAAGAATGATATGTATTCTTATATTAATTATTCATATATAAGAGATTGCCTGAAGTGCTCAAAGATGTATTTCAAACATTCCCCTTGTAATCTCATTTACATCATTCTTCTGCACTACTTAGCAAGACAGGGTTTGCTAAATGAAAGCAAATTTCTGCCCAGATCCCAATCATGTTATTATAAATTCCAAATTAATAGGGTCTAAATAAATAGGAGCTTATTATGGGGCTAAAAGCTGATAATGTTATTTGTTTCTGATATCTTTTTTCATTTGCTTCAGCTCCAATTTGAGCATTTTATCTACTACATTTTTTTTCCTGCTTCCTCATTAGAGAAAACAGGGCAAGAGAGGCATGCAAGAAAAGAATTACTTGTATGTGAATAAAATTAATAACCTGAAATTATGGAAGGAGGTGGAGAGGCATCTTTTTTGGTAATTTATCATAATGTTTACTAACAGCAATTTGCAGTAATGAAATAACCAATCTTTCCTTCTCCTGGGTATGTGTTGTGTTTATCGGTTTGTGCTTTACTTACATTTTTTTAATTACTCCATTTGTTAAATTATTTAAACTTACAAGGCAACCTCTAACTTATTAATGGCAAGACAGCTTTCTGAAACAGGAGTTATGCAAATAATTAAATCACTTTCTTTCCGTTTATTTCTAAGGGGCCAAGATATTTTTGTCACTGACCCTGGGATTGCAAGGAACCAAAAAGCTCAAGATCATTTTCCAGGGGGGCAGGTAATCCAACTTGAACGCCAAGGACTGTAGAACTTATCTAAAATAAACTTTACAGAAAAGTCATCTAGGTGGAAATGCAGTTTTCTGCACGCTGGGCTTCCTTACACTTTTAAAAGAGTCCTAAGGGATTAAGATGAGTGAGAGACAGGCGGGTGGCATGAAAGATACACTGCTCTTAGAGGTATTTCTTCCATGATTAAAAAATAATGAATTTTTTGTTTGCCAGGTGCAAGGAATAAACACTCCTGGATTCCCTCTGTTCTGTCGTCGTTTTCTGTCTAATCTACAAACACACCACAAAGACTCCTCTGTTCCTTCTCGCAATCGCATTTCTCATTCAGACGTCCTTCCTGTTTGGGGTTCTATTTTACTTCCATTTGGTTCTTTCCTTTCCTGTATGGGCTTCTGAGTTTGTTTATTTTCAGGTTTCTCACTTTTTCTATTTCTGAATTGTTTCTTTCTGCAGAGAACACTCCCTTTGCATTTTGCTCCCTGCTACGGACTTGTTTTTATTCATCAGCTTTGTTTCTATTTCTTTCTCCTCTCCTGGCTCTTATTACTTTATCTCTGCCCCCCTTATTTCCTCTCCCTGATTCTCCTGTTCCCATCTCGATGCCCTTTGACCAAACATCCTCTCCCTCTCCCGAACTTCAAGCAATTGAAGAAACAGAAACACCCCCCTCCCCCAGAGGAATAGAAAGAACAGAATAAAGAGAATAGTAAGGTGGCCAGGAACCTGGGAAGGGCATGTTTAGTCACGTTAACGACTTCCCCATCCTCTCCTGTCCTGGGCCACCCTGGCTCTGGTCTCTGCTGGGCCGGGAAAGGTGGCACAGAATGGGAAGGAAGCAGGAGGAAATAAAGGTGAGGACTGAGCCACAGAACTCTTCTTTAAAACCCACCGTCAGCATTTGTCTCGGAAACTCGACTAAACAGGATTGTATTTAAAGCACAGAGCAACTCAGATCAGCTTCCCAGCAAGGCAGAGTCCACACTCCCTTAGAATCTAAAACTGAAGGTCAGGATAATCAGAAGGTTTCCACTCGACCCCAAATTACTTCAAAACTACCTGAGGGAGGGTGCTAGTGCCGACCTCCAGAATAAACATTTCACTTACTTCTCATGACTTGGCCGTGACCCAGCCACACCCTTGGCACTTTTTATTTTTAAAATATTTCCAGATATGTTTATAAATAAATCACGTCTCTTGGAACCGCCTTGCTGCCACTCGATTGCACAGTGGAGGAAAAATCCATGGCAGTTAACACTGTGGAAAGTTTGCTTCCCTCTTGCCCTTCAGAAAAAAAGAAAGAACAACTTTAAGTGTTTAAAAGTCAGGGGAACGAGAAAGGCCCAGAGCAACAATTTCACCAGCCCAAGTAACAGAGACCAAACAACTTGAGCTTCTTCCTGCCCCTCCGGACACCTGGAGACACGCATTGTGCAGCCCGGGTGTGGGGGGCCCCCCTGCAGGGAGCCAGAGCCAGCCACCCTCTGGAACGCTGCTGAGGAAGAATGACAAGAGCAGACGCCATTTTTTTCCTCTTCCAAGCAGGTGTCACTTTGTTGATTTTGAAACTGAGTCCCAGGGAAAACACCTAGCCATTCAAATTCTTCACAACAACAGCCCTTCACAGGGTTTTCCTTCACAGGGTTTCCTTCACAGGGTTTTCACGTGGACAAAAGAAGTCTTATTTTTTTAGGGTGAGGTAAAGAAGGGGAAATGACCCTAAATTTGGAACATTGTCTACTAGGCTCCCCTGTGATGTCAGTCCCTCCCACCCTGGC
The DNA here is from genome assembly GCA_004024945.1 of Uropsilus gracilis. Lineage (NCBI taxonomy): Eukaryota > Metazoa > Chordata > Mammalia > Eulipotyphla > Talpidae > Uropsilus > Uropsilus gracilis. The sequence goes on along the minus strand of PVHY01015514.1, from coordinate 24,356 downwards.
CTACTCTAGACAAAAGGGAGAAGAGCTGGGTTTTGGGAATTGCTCAATGAATGAAAACAAAGGCTTCGGGCTGAGGCCTTTGTCTCACCCTGCACAGATTGAGGTTGGTCTGAGCCCAGGGGATATTCCCAGGCAGGGGGATTGTCCACTCACCACGCTGGCCCAGGGGTCTGTCTTTAATAACATCCCAAGATTTTTGTTTGTGTTTCCTGGCTTCCCGAGGATAACAAAAAAGGATGAGCTGAGAACTGAATCTCTATGAAAGAATGGTAGACACCGATTTGGGAATAAATTATTTTCTCATAAATAGAAGAGTCATGGTCTGGGGTTCCAATTTTAGTGCTCATTTTTCTTCTCGAAGGAAGTTTTAAAATAAAAAGAGACAAGAAACAAAATCAAAACGAGAATAAAAGCTTCTTGCCCAGATAGGATCCAGTTCCTTATATTCTTGAATCTTTCAGGATCTGTTTTGTTTTGATTCCGCTTGCTTGATTCTTGTCTCCATGGTTGACCTTAGAAGTTCACCCTCTGGCCTAAGCTTTCCATTCCCCTTGAGGTGCTTATCATGTCTGTGTCTCCACTTGGGGAAAGCTTGGGCATTAAATAGCGATGTGCACAGTGCTAGCTCCTGTACGAGCCAAGCAGTGTTCCAAGTCAGGATGGTGTGGTCCCTGCCAGCCTGGGCTGAGCCCAGGACCTCAGCTCGCTGCTTGCCACAGAGGAGGGGTTTAGCCTACTCCCTGCATTCCACAGGAAGAAAGCTACCTCCAGGCTGAGTGTTTCCCAGAAAAATCTGCACTACAAAGGAAAAGCCTCAAATTCCTGTTACTGGTTTTGTCACACAAATATCCCATGCTGGACTAGCACAAAGTTTCCTTCTTACTCCATTTATCTGACTGTTGTTAAGAACATGTAACATGAGTAGTGTTAGTTTCCTCGGGTGGCCACAGCTGGGGAGATATCTGTATAGGACATAGAAATGTACAGTTTGGAGCCGGGCATGGTGGCTCACGCCTGCAATCTCAGCTACCTGGGAGGCTGAGGTTAGGATCACTTGAGTCCGCAGGTTCGGGACTACCCCGGGCAACATAGTGAGACCTAGTTTCTAAAGATAATAAAAATTAAAAAAAAAAAAAAAAAAAGAAATGGACAGTTTGGGAGGCTAGATGTCCAAAATCAAAGTGTTGAAAGGCCATATCTCTTTAGAAAGAGCTGACCCATGCCTCCAAGCTTCCGGTAACCCAGTGTTCTTAGGCTTATAGCTGCATCACTCCAGTCCTCTGTCCTCTGTCGACACTCTCCCTGTGTCTTCATATCCTCCGTTGACTTGCATACATCTCTGTATCCAAACTTCCCCCTATCCTAAGGACATTGGTCAAACTGGATTAGTGCCCACCCTAATAGCCTCATTTTAACATGATTAATTCTGCTAAAATCAAATTTGCAAATGAGGTCACATTCTGAGGGGCTGGAGTTAGGACTTGAGCATCTCTGTTTTGGGAGACACAATTCAGTCATTAACAGTAAATGACTGTGCTTAAATCTTTTCAGAATTCACAAGTTAGGATTACTCTTGTTTTGTGAGTCAACATGTTTTGTAACTAAAGAACAAGATTCCAGCACATGGCAAAGATGAGTTGCTCCGTTGCTTAAATAAGTGGCCCTAGCTTTAGAAACTTCTGCTTTGAAACTTCCTTTTGTTGTGTGCTGGTCAATCTCCACTTCCGGTTTCCCTGAACAAAGTAGGAATGTAATTTGTACTTTCAACTGAGCTTTATCTTTCCTGAACACTAACCCAGTGGTGAACACATCTGAGTTGCCAGTTCTCACTGTGATAGTGGCTCTCACCAGTAACTACAAATAGCCTCATCATTGATGGAGGCTGGGAGGTGCTGGAAAATGTGTCCATACAGGTGCTCTTGGTTGCCTAATAGACATTCATACTCATTATTATGTAATTGTGATGTTAAGACTTAAAGTGACATTTAAGTGTTTGGAGACCCTGAGTAGTAATTGGAAAGGGCAATTGTTGGAATTGGATTGCCAGAGTATTTTCCTAATAATATCAGAGCATATTGGAGCTAATGAACATCTGGGGTTCTCTTAATTTTCCAGGCAATATTCATAATAAACCCTTGATACAAGCTTTATCCTCCAGGGCTTATACATTGATGTGGTTAATCATCTTTCATTTCCACAGCTCTCCTCCTGCCCTACCAGATTCCCCTACCAGCCCCCTAACTTAAGGAAACAGAGGAGGAGCAGATGAAGATACAACAAGATTCAAAGAGTGAGAGCGACCTCCTGCCAGGTGGTCTCTGGGGGACTGGGTGCCAGGGCTCCAGCCCATGGCTTTTCCTTGCCACTGGTTGTTTCTTTCCTTTGAACTGGCTGCTGGTACACTACAATGTGTTGATTTCATCAACAGGTTGGGCTAGTTTTCAGCGTCTTGTTTGGACATTTTTGATTTTTATTTTCCAGTTTTTCTAGTTGGGTAGGAGTTGGGTAGATAAGTCCAATCTAAAGAGAGATTTCTCACTATCCTACTCTGGCTACAAAGCCTTCAGCAAAGATGGGATTTAAAAGGGAAATAGGGAAGAGTAAGCTTAGAAGAACCAGGTGAGGGAGAGACCCAGCCAAATCCTTGTTTTTGCATAGAGCAGACAGAATTGCTTCATGCCAAAGGAGTGGGAGCACTTGCATGTCCTTTTTTTTGAGACTAGGTCTTGCTATTTTTGCCTGTGGAACCACAGGCTCACGTTGCCCGGGGTACCCCGGACTCAAGCAATCCCCAGCCTCAACTTCCCAGGTAGCTGGGATTATAGGCACGCACCACCATACCCAGCTATTTTTTGGGACTAGTTCTCGCTGTGCTGCCCTGTCAGGACTCGAACCGCGATCCCCAGACCCCGCTGCACCCTGCCGCAACTCCATATGCTGTCGTTTACAGGCACGCGCCACTGTGCCTGGCCCTGGGTGTCCTTTTTAATTCTGTGCTTTTTCTCCAGACTTGGAAAAATTTCTTCTTTCTCATTGATAATTCACGAGCATTGCACAGACATCGTAGTATAGGGAACATGATGATTTTCCCAATCTCAAGCATCTCTCTATTCTGTCTGGTAGTCATGTTGATGATAGTTTGGGGCATTTCCTCCCAGACTTTGTGGTTTTTTCTTTCTTTTTTTTTTTTTTTAAGAGACTAAGTCTCACTATGCTGCTCAAGGTTGTCTCAAACCTGCGGACTCAAGTGGTCCCTAGCTTCAGCCTCCCAGGTAGCTGGGATTACAGTCATGAGCCATCATGCTCGGCTTCCTCCCAGACTTTGTAATACAAACACTATAAAGGTCTATAGCTATACCTAAATATAGACTCATTAATGAGGTCATAATTCTGACTCCTCTGTACCTGCATTTTCTTTTTTTAAAAAAGTATTTAACATTTTTATTGATTATATACACACATGTATATATTTTTTATTTATCTATTTACTTTTTTAATTGAATAAGTTTTGTTTCCATTTGCCTTTTGGTGTTCCTTCCCCCTCCCCCACCCCACCCTCTTGGTCTCTCCATCTCTTCTTTCACTCCCATTTATTGTTTAATTTTTAGTCCCTTGGGGTCCTCCTCTTCTTTCCTGGAGCAATGTCCCTTTGTCCGGTGTGGACGGGGTTTCCTGGGACACAGTGGCCTGTACTTAGTTTTCCAAGTGTCTTTTTGCTGCTGGCCACCAGTTCACACATGATTGTGTTTTTTTAGTGTCTCCTCCTTCTTTCTTGTCGGCTGCTCCGGCCCATCTTCTGTCATATTTTGCTCCTTCTTTGTTTTGTAGATTTGGTTGCTGACGTTGGAAGCGTTTCTCCCAGCCAAAGTTTGTGCACCAATTTTTTTGATCGAGATGGGCCCTGGCAGATGGTTGGGCTGGTTCGTCGTGGGGTCACTGCCCGTCTCTGTGGCTTTCCTCACCCCCTAAAGTAGAAGGGTCCTCTTTGATCATACTGAAGGCATCCTGAACGGGAAATTCCGTTCCCATCGTTGCAGATCACAGTGGTTGTATTTCTGAGGTAGTTCATCTCTATAATCAGTCTCATGGTCCTGTGTCCCGTGGATCTGACATGTTCGTTGTTCCGGAATACTTCTTTGTGTTTCACCTCTGTATTCATGTGCAACTGCCGTTGAGTCACTGATTTAGTTGCTTCTGGTGAGGGTTGACTGGATTTGGAGAACACCAGAGGGAATGACCCCGACCACCCACTACCCATGGCCAACCTCCATCCCCCCCTCCCTGACCCTCCACCCCACCAGCCCGAATGTGGGGGAGGGAGAGGTCAGTGCCTGGCAGCAAGGCTGAACTGGGCATGTGGGCGGGGCTACCCCTGCCTTCCCTGGTCACATTGTGGTTTGGTGTTGGGGAGCGCTCCTAGCCGCTCCCGCCACCCTAGCAGTCGGTAGGGCCTCCCCACCTTGCGCTCTCGGAACCCCAAAAGCAGCTCAGCAGGCTGCGTGACTGGGAGCTTTGATGTCCGGCAGCATGGCTGAACGGGTGCATGTGGGTGTGGCCCTCATATATATTTTATATCATTGTATACCCCAAGGGTCTCCCACCAACCTGTCACCTGTGAGCTACCATCTTGATGTCCCAGACCCATCCTTCCCCCGACCTCCCCCCCTTATGTTCTATGCTTTAGTTCTGCTGTTAGTTTGTTAGTTTTAACTTTTTCTTGTCTTTTTGTTATCCCTATATACTGCATATAGGTGAGATCACCCAGTATTTCTCTTTTTCTTTCTTCCACTCACATGATTCCTTCTAGGTTCATCTATGTTATCACAAATGCATCAAATGTGTCTTTTTTGATTGTGGAATAATATTCCATTGTGTACATATACCACAGCTTTCTGATCCATTCGTCTGTTTTGGAACATTTGGGTTGTTTCCATAGTGTACCTGCATTTTCTATTCCCATTTTGCAAATATTTTTCTATGTTAAATCATGAAGATATATCCCATTCTTTTCTTTAAAAACTACATTTTATGTTTTAATGTACATCAATTTGTGCAAACTCAATCATATATATACTTATTTCTTCATTAATGGATATTTAAACTTTCTTAAAATTTTGTACTATGACACACAGGGTTAGAATAAATATCCACATACATCTTGAATACAAAATAAAACAGCATTCATTTCTCCACATTCTCACAAGCTTTAGACATTAGAATTTTATTTATTGATTTACTTTTTACAAACACTTTTGCCAATTTGTTTAGCTTGCTTTTAAGTTTTCATTTCTTTGATTGTTAGGAGTCTATTTTATATGATCTATTGTTTTTATTTTTTTAATTTGATTGCACATGTATATGTATGTATTTGTACGTATATATGTACATATAGAAAGAACAGACTTATAGCGTACATCTATTAAAGCAAATTTTATTTAATAAAATGTTAGCTGTGTAACAAAAAGATACAAGGTGAAAGAACAACTTGTTTTCCAATATCTGTTGATATCTGAGGAGCACTTTTAGGGTGATAGTGAATAAAATTAAGGAAATTATTCTTACCTATTTAACACAATCCCTTCCAAGGAATTCTTTGTTATTCTGTCGTAAGATATACATAAGGAATAAAACAATTCTCAGTGCCAGCCTTTCACATGTTATTATTTCCCACCTGTTCATATTTTTGAAGTTTTCTTAGAATACTTAGAAACAAGTCCATGTATAGCGTTGGTGACACCCATAATGACCAGAACAGCATTCATTTTCCCTCCCTTCCTCACACATTTCCTTACTGGATGAGTGGTTTCCTTATTTAAATATCATACTCACTGATTATAAAATGTATTTCATCCAGTTACAAATTATGCAAAAGTGAACTTGTGGGAAATGACCCTTGAAATGCACATCACCCTCAAGGCTTAAGAGGATCTTTTTTTTTTTTTTTTTTTTTTAATCAACGTTAGATGAGCCATAAAAATAAAACATAAATTATAATACACAGGTTAGAAAAGCAAAAGTCATATACTTCATAGTTCCTCCCATGGATAGGATAACTTTTTATTAGCCAGTCCATGTAGCCCCTCCCTAGGGCTTGTACCCCACAGTTGCGCTAAGGGTTCCTGCTCTGTGCTTCCAGAATATTCTGTCCATGCTTGAATATTCTTACCACTTACTACACAACCTTGAAATTGTATATGCTGTGTTTTCTTGCCAACTTGGTTGCAAGCTCTGCAGGTCAGTGAGCAACCAGTGCTCATGGCTGTGTATCTGCTAACTCTCACATTTCTTGGTACCTGTTGTGGTCTTGGTAATCACTTGCTTTGTTGTATTACTGTCAGTATTTCGAACTACATGGAGAATAGGTTGTATACCATTTTTATTTACCTGCAGCATACACAGCTGACTACCCTCCAGAGCCATGATGGTCCTGTCTCCCTTTATTTATTTTTTTGTAAATATTTATAGGAATACAGCTGCAGCCATCCTTCTATGTCTGCTCTGTTTTATGCCTCAATGGCAGAGTTGAATAGTTAGGACAGAAATTCTATGTCCTGGAAGCCTAAAATACTTGTCACCTGACCCTTAAAGAAAAAAAAAAATGTTATAGCCACTCTGAGGGAAGAAATCCTATATTGTCAAAATAATAACAAGGATGTAAACCAATTAGAAAAAAAAAAAACTCCCTTTTACTTTACTAAGGTACAACTGATTTTGTTTGAAGGTTCACTCTGGGAGTTTTGGGAAAAGGTTTTTCTTATGTATGGAAAGACTCATGGGAGGAGTCTTTGCACCAGGCATCATTGTACTGCATGGGATCTCTGGAACTGCACAGACAACACGAAGGGGCACTTTTCAAACCTGGCAAAGACGGCAGAGACATCCTCCCTGTTGTGACTAGACTGAAGCCACCCTGCCTGCAGGTTTCCACTGAGACATCATTAACTCCTGAGTACATCCTGGCAGGATGCCACCACACTTAATAAAGTTGGGGAGAAAGTAAAGGGGATTCAGGAGGCCTCTCTTTGGGGAAATGGAGTCAAAGCAAAAAGTTTAAAAAAATAATATTTTATTGTATGGTAGAGAAACTTGTGGCTATACCTGGTAGCTGTTTTCAAGTTCATGGAAAGTCTTTTGGGTGGATAGCAATCAGTTATTTCCTATAACTTCTGAAGACCAAACTGAAGAGGAAACTTAATTAAAGCAGAAGAAAATCTGGTTGAATTTATTCATCTTTTTTTTTTTTTGAGACTAGGTCTCGCTAGGTTGCCCGTGGTAGTTCTGGGGTAGTCTGGGGTAGTCCTTATCCCATGGACTCAAACAATCCCCAGCCACAGCCTTCCAGGTAGCTGGGATTACAGGTGTCCGCCACTGCACTGAGCTGCTTTTTCAAGACCAGGTCTTGCTATGTTGCCTGGGGTAGTCTTGAGCCCAAGACCTCAAGCGATCCCAGGCCTCTTGCCTCCCAGTGCTTGGACTACAGGCATGCATCACCATGCCCAGCTCTGGTTGAATTTAAAGGAGAATTTGCCTGTAGGAATGATAAACGCCTAGCATGGTCAGAGAGAATGATATTCCATCCCTATGGAAGAGAATAGAAACACAAAGCTTTGAGAAGTTTACTATTTGCCTTCTTAAGACACTGTGAACTGAACAATGACTTGAAGATTATAATTTTATGCTAATCTAGAAAAAGGAACTACCTAAATTTATGTAGATGAGAAATGAGCTACAGACCTCAGAAATATTTATCAGGCTCAAAGTTTGATCTTACAAAGCTGGAAATACCTGTTTTAGCACTTTATCAGGCCCAAATGTCAGCCTGACATCCAGTTTATAACTTACATTGAACACACACTACTTATCAGTTTTGTGATTAGTCATATGCCTGAACCAGGACTTTGCTTGAGAAGTGTGGCCTCAGGGAAGGTGCATGATAATTTCCAGGATGTTTGTTAGTAGGATCACCCTAATCTGATTCCACCTTTCCACAGAGGAGCATAGACTTGAGTTTTGGATTTGCTCAGTCCCTCTGACATCAACATACAGGACACACTGTTTACAAGTCACCAGGTTGTGGTACACGTCTGCTTAGGCCAAGGCCTATGTTAAAGAAACTGCCCAAATAATAAGCTAGGAACTGCTAGCTTATTTGCTACCTGTGAATTTATGGCATGGATCTTGATTAACCCGAGATATTTAAAAACCTCTCCTCTTACAACCCATTTCATAGAAAAGCAATTATTGACAAGACTCAAACATGAACCCCCAAAGCTAATATAAATACAATCAAGGTATAATAAAATTAGTCTTAATGGTTCATTCTTTTGTGTGTATGTGTGTGTGTGTGTGAGACTAGTTCTCACTATGTTGCCTGGAGTACTCCCAAACCCACAGACTCAAGTGATTCCTAGCCTCAGCCTTCCAGGTAACTGGGATTACAAGTACACACCACCACACCCAGCTGTTTTTTAGAAACTAGGTTTTGCTATGTTGCACGGGGTAGTCTTGAACCCGCCGACTCAAATGAAAGCTGGCCTCAGCTTCCCAGTGCTGGGATTACAGGCACATACCATCACACCTGGCCTAAAGGTTCATTCTTGTTGATTTGATTATATGCACTTATTTTACTGAGCTGCTGGGGCATTTCTTTACTTTCTAAATTTGTGAGCTAAATCTTCCTCTTCCTCACCCCCCAGTTTTAATGAGACATGGCTGACATATAGCGCCCTATCAGCTTAAGGAGCACAGCACAAGGACCTGGCTTACTTATACTGTGAAATGGTTGCCACATTTTGTTAATATCACTATTTCCTACAGATACAAAAAAAGAAAATGAAAACAGAAAAAGGTCGTCCTTGTGATGGAACTCTCAGGATCTAGTTCCTTAGCAACTTTCCAATGTCTCGCCCAGCAGCATCAAGGACAGTCATCGTGTTGTCTCTTATATCCGCTTCTCACTGGAAGTCTTTCCCTTTGGACCACCTTCCTCCCAGCCCCTCTCTCCCCCAACCATACATCTCATCTCTTCAAGTTTCTGAAAGTTTGGGTTTGGGTCCTTGTTTAGATTCCACGTTTCAGTGAGCTCACCCAACTGTTGTCTTTCTCTGTCAGACAGATGGCACTTAACCTAACGACCTCAAGGTGTAGGACAAATCTCAAACCGCCAGACCCTGTGTATTGAAACGCCTTTCACAAGGACTCCGGGTCACACCAGGGGCTTTTCTGTGCAGGCTCCGAGCACAGCGTGGAGGCGACAGGGACGAGGACCCAGCGCCACCGAGGTCCCCTTGCAGCCCCGCCCCTGCTCTTTGCGTGAATCCTCCAACTCCTCATCTCTCTGCTCCTTTCATCTTGTCTTTGAGAATCCCTTCACGTCCTTTCCGCTGCGCCGGGGCACAACCACGCCCCCCCACGCCCCCCCATGCCCCCCCACGCCCCCAAGGCTCAGGGAGCCCTGACAACTGCCTGTGGGCTTTGGAAGACCTTCCTCATTGCAAACGAGAGGCCAGGGAGCTCCCCTTCCCTTCACACCTTCCCTCCTCCTCCAGCACGTCTGCAGATTGAGCTGGTGCCAGTTTGGCTGTGCTGTGTGAGTTCCCCAGCCTTTCCCCTCAGCATGTGAGGGCAAAATAGGCAATGCCCCCCTACAGAGGATGCTGGCTCCTTGCTGTTTGCTTCGAGGCCATCCAGACCTGGTTACTCTACCACCTAATACCAGTGTGCCCATGGGTAGGGTATTTAACCTTTAAAAACCAACATTTCAATTTAAAAGAGGTTAATCATATCTGCTTGCAACTTTGCTTTGGGATTAAGCAACAGCCATTTTTTTATTGGTTATTATTCAGTATCATTAAAAAGAAACAATACCTTTTCTCATTTATTAAATAGGATACTCTGATTCTCAGACTTAAATCATTCTCAACTGCCTGTACATCCTGGATCAATCTGTTGAAATTCAACAAGTCAATCACTTTCCATAGACACATTTTTTTGCCTAAACATAGCAAAAATGACATAAACCAACTTAAATATATTTGCTTGTTTTCACTTTTAACAATTTTGTTTTTAAATGGGAATCAAAAATCTAATAGATATAAAATAGTACACCTATGAGATTTCTTTCTTTCTTTTTTGCCTGTGGAACCGCAGACTCATGGTTCCACAGACTCAAGCAATCCCCAGCCTCAGCTTCCCAGGTAGCTGTGATTACAGGTGCGTGCCACCACAACCAGCTATTTTTTGGAACTAGGTCTTGCTACGTGCCTCCGGCAGGACTCAAACCATGATCCCTGGCCTCGGCCGCTGCTTCCTAGGCTGCCGCTTACAGGCATGTGCCACCATGCCTGGCCAGATTTCTTATGAAGATTTATTTCTATCACCTTCATCCTTCAGATGAAGGAATGATGCATAATTCACTAAATTCTATTTAAAAAATATTTTTAAAAGAAACAAAACCCCTTTAATACTAATCAGAGACTTAAAAATAAATACCTGTGCTCAAAAATACAGCAATTCCTGCCTGTTTGCACTCCCATCATTGCCTTTAAAAGGAACTCCCTTTTGGTCCTGCCTGCAGGCCCCAAGTAGCTGCAGAGTCCAAGAACCTCATCCTGGGTGCAGGGGACCATTTTGCTAGAGTAATGGAGGCTGTAGCCACATCGCATGTAGCACATGCCTCCCGGGGACATGGGGAAGGTTAATGAGATAACATCTAGGTGGAGAGTGCTGAGTGTGCTAAATATTACCATGTCGCAATTACCCTGATACTAGAGCAAGCTCTCCTTTGTCCACAATACTCAAGAGCATGCAACGATGAAAGAGAAGGTACAGCAGGTGAGACATGATGTAAGTGAATCAAACACACCCTGTCCCCAGGCACACTTCTCAGCAGCATTTAGAGCTGCAAAGAGGGAAAACACTGCCTCTCAACTGTTTAACCTTCTGGGTTCAGAATTCTATTTCTGCAGCACTTCCTAGAGGCAACTGAAGACAGGTGGTGGGCCAAGCCCGCCATCAGGACCTTTGGCCTGAGTCAAGACAGGCCACAGTTTTGACCTCAGTTTCCTGGCCTGAAGATGGAAGAGAATCATGCCCAGCTTTTCCCCACATTTACTAGTCTGCAACTTGGTAAAACAGAAGTGCTTTGAAAATGATAGCCATGCGACTGAGCATGGTGGTGCATGCCTGTAAGTGGCAGCCCAGGAAGCCACAACCAGGGCCAGGGATCACAGTTCAAGTCCCGCCTGGGGCACGTAGTGAGACCTAGTTCCAAAAAAATACAGCTGGGTGTGGTGGTGTGCGCCTGTAATCCCAGTTACCTGGGAAGCTGAGGCTGGAGATTGCTTGAGTCTGTGATACCCGGGGCAAAGTGAACCTGCCATTCCACAGGCAAAAATAGCGAGACCTGGTCTCTAAATAAATAAATAAAACAAATTTATTTAAAAAAAAGAAAATGATAGCCGTGGATATTAATGGGAGCTATTAGATGCCACTTCACATTGTCTCAGTGCTTACCTGACCGTAACCAATGTGAAGCAATAAATAAAGGTCTGACTTGACTCATAGCACATCACAAAATCTAGTTGCATTTCCACAGGCTGAATTAAGGATTAAGAACACCGAGAAAAGATGGAAGTGTTGGTCCTATTTTTAAGGACCAGCTTATCCACAGCTCAGTGCTCACAGTCTGTGCATCCGGTAAGCCAGGCCATTATAGAGAAATAGTCTTAGCCTTTATTTGTGTAGCACTTGGAATTTTTCAAAAACACGTCCCCCTGTATTGCCTCATGCTGCCATTGAGTGTCTGTGCGGAGGTCTCTGTCTCTCCCAGCTAAATCCTTGGGGATATTTGCTTTGCTTTTTTTGATTGTTTCTCAACACTTAGCTCCTGCAAGAGACAGAAACCTAGAGCTTCAGGGAGCCAGGGCGTGACCCGCAGAGTCTTGCTAGATGTGGTCTCCGCGGCAGCAGTTATGAAGGAAATGAAGACAGCTCGGATTTGCCCAGCAGCCCATACTGGACACAGACGGCCCTGTTTACGGGGAGACAGGCGTCCCTTCGTGACCCGTGGTCACCATGGCGGGTTCAGGAAAGACTCACATTCCCAGAGCCTTGGCTGCTGTTTACGGGCAAAGCAGCCCCTCAATAATCTTATTGTATGTTTTTAAAATAATTCTCTGTAATGCTCCAAGAATGTCTGAACTTCTGTGTGAACTCACTGGTTTGCATATTTTTCTGCTTATTGGTGGGAACGCCGATAGGCAAGGCACATGATCGAGTCTGTTCATGGCGCTTTCGGGGGGGGGGGCAAGGGCTTCCTCTCCTGCTGGTGAATGCTTATTGCCCTTCTGCACCATGCCAGTCTCTCTCCTCTCTTGTCTTCTTCATAACCCACAGTAAGAGAGAACTGTCAAGCCGGGCACCGTGGTGTGCACCTGTAATCCCAGCTAATTGGGAGGCTGAGGCTAAGGATCATTTGAGTCCATGGGTTTGGGACTACCCTCGGCAACATAGCGAGACCTAGCCTCTAAATATATATATATATATATATATAAAATAATTTTTAAAAATGTATAATAATTTAAAAAGGAAAAGGGGACCTCAGCCGTCAGGGCACCTTTCCCAGAGGGGGGCAAAGGTGGCATGGGACCCTGGGATGGACCCCTCTGCCAGTGAGCCTCAGTGGGGGGTCTAGGCAGGGGTCATAGCACACAGTTGTCTGTGTGCCCAGAGGGTCACAGCATGGCACAGCCATGCCCCATCCCTGGGGAGGTTGAGGTAGCGCCTGTATGGCCATCCAGACCCTGTCCCTGTGCTGGGAGGTGCCAGTGCATGGGCCATGACTGGGTGGGGGTGGGAGGTTGCGGGTGGTGTAGGTTTGGGGGAGGTATAAGATGCCCCCTCTGTTTCACTCACACTCTAGTTAGTCCTCTAGTTAGAGGAAAAAGAAGAACACAAATAATATAAGCACTGTCTCAGACTGGGTGAGGGACAAGGCAAACATCCAACCCATACATCAGAGAAGGAGGCAAGAGATGGGATATTGAGAGAACCAGGGCATGTGGGACTCGTAAAACTGCTACATGGACACGCTGTCATGGAGCCACACCTGCATGCTCACCGGGAATGGATGAGCCAAAATCCCACTTACCAGGTACCATCTAAGCGAGTAGGTGCCTCTCACTATTCCACGGAGAGGAAGGCCACAGAGTCAGGGCATCGGCCTTACAGCAAAGTGGCAAACAGTGGGAGAGGAGATGATCACCAATGACTATTCACTGGTGTCTGCACCGACGGAGAGACTCCGTCACCGATAATGACTGGGGCAAGGCCCCCTACACCAGACGCCAGAACTATAAGGCCAAGAAGCAGCACAATAGCACAGAGAACATAGGAAAGACAACCGATAGCAGGAAAACAAGGATAGACGGCCCATAAGCAGAGTGGCTGCCCAGAGCAAGGATAAGACTGAAACCCACCAGCACTGTGCCATGTTCCAAGAACACAACCCCTCGCCCAGAGAAAGCACACTGCCCCAGGAAAGCAAGAGACTACTGGACTTAACAATAAAGAGAGAGGGTAGCCGGGTGCAGTGGCAGGCATCTGTAAACCCAGCTACCTGGGAAGCTGAGGCTGGGGATCTCTTGAGTCTGTGGGATCGGGATACCCCGGGCAACATAGTGAGACCTAATCTCAAAAACAAAAAAATGACCTCTGAGTGTTTGGAGGGGGCGTCAGAGGGAGGGGAAGGTATCCTAACAACGATTTACCGATGTCAAATAAATAAATAGATAAGTACTAAAAAGAAAGAAAGAAATATCTTCTTCAGTTACAGGTTAACTCAACAGAAACTGCCACAAAGGTTACCTAAAGGGAAGGGGGAGTGGGTCAACTGGGTTAAAAGGATCAAAAGTGGGGAGAAGAATGGAACTAAACTTTCACTGGAGAAATGAATGTAGCATATGTACATTTTCATTTATGATACATATATGTGCATATATAATGTTAAATGCAATATAATGCCATATTACTTCCACACACTTTTTACAAGAAAATGTCACAAGATTCTGGTTCTAAAATTCATGACACCATGAAACAAGACTCTAGAAGAAGAAAGAGAGAACAGAGAATGTGCTGTCTTTGATGGCCTGCTTACTCCAACTTCAAGTCAATGGGAAGGGAGCGTTCAGCTTCTGAGTTCAGGATGACTGCACATGACCCCAGTCTAATACAACTTGTCATTCATAAATCCCTGAGACATCACACACCCAGTCAGGTGTGATGTGCCCTGGTTTAATCCTCCTGCAGAGATGCAAAGGAGAGTGGAAATTAAGCCTTAATAATAAATGAGGCCCAATATTGGAAAGTTAAGGTTTTAAAGATGCTTTGATGGGCTTAAGTCCATTTAAGAGCATATTCACATGTATGGATATTTTGAGTATATTTACATGCATGGATATTTTGATTTGGGAGATATTGGTATTTTATTTTGCTAGATGCAGCTAGTTAGATAGAATCATAAAGAAGATAAATACCAAATACCATAGTTAGAGGTCAAAGTGCTTCCCAATACTTCAACCTAGGCTTTGACTATAAGTAGCATGATATGTTTCTTTTCCTTTTTTTCCTGAGTCGAGGTCTTGCTATGCTGACCGGGGTAGTCCCAAACCCACGGACTCAAGTGATCCCTAGCCTCAGCCTCTCGAGGCTGGGAGGCTGGGACTAAAGATGCTCACCACCGTGCCAAGCTTAGCATTATATGTTTCAATCTAAGTAGGATATTTCCTCTCTATGGATTTCCAGGGAGAGCTATCTGTCATATATGAACTGACTTCAGAGTAGTTACAATGGGAAAAAGAGGCCATACAGGTAAATAAAATTTTGAGGAAATTCCCAAATTTTTGCTAAAGTCATTCATTTGCTTTTACAGTTATCCTTTTTTCTCAAGAAACCTGCACTCATAACTTTTTGTACAGTAGAATGTATGTATGCTATAGACAACAGAAAGAGGAAGATGCAAGGCCGGGCATGGTGGTGCATGCCTGTAGGTGGCAGCCTAGGAAGCCGTGGCCAGGGCCAGGGATTCCCTTAACCTAGTCCCAAAATAATATAGCTGGGCATGGTGGCAGGCCCCTGTAATCCTAGCTACCTGGGATGCTGAAGCTGGGGATTGCTTGAGTCTGTGGTACCCTGGGCAACGTGAGCCTGCGGTTCCATGGACAAAAATAGCAAGACCTAGTCTCAAAAAAAAAAAAAAAGAGATGAATATGCAGCATATTATTCTGGCTGTGAAACACCTAAAAGTCATAGTGGACAGTAGAAATTTATCCTGTAACACCCTTGCAAGAAATTTTAATACAAATGCATTGCAGATAGCTAAGTGGCTGCTACAGGAAATGAGCCCTGGGGATTAAGAAAGAAAGACTAGCTGGAATCCTCAGGCAAAAATCAAAGTCAAACAGAGACTTGAAGGGTTGGGAAAGAAGATTTTCAAGCATGTTTTGACCTTTCCCTCGCTTTGTTGCCCCAGGCGGGTCTCGAACCCGCGGACTCAAGCGATTCAGTCTCAGCCTTGCATCCTAGGCTTGGGATTAATGCCGCATGCCACCAAGCTCAGCTATGACCTTTCCCTATTAAGCAAAAGGAGGAGGGAAGTGTACCCTGCTACTTTCATTAGTAGACTGTCCGCCAGCAGGGGAGCCTAACATACCATAAAAGGCCAGAGGGTCTGGGGGTGGGGTGGGGAGGGGTGTGAGGGTGGGGAGGGATCTTCTAGGATGCACACAGATTGAGAATCATCACACTGTCCCACATTAGAACTGAGTCCCCCTGGCAAGAAAGATTCCTTAAACTATTAGCACCTGATTGAAAACACACCCAGCAATTATTACTTGAACGAATGACTGTATGACTAAGATGAGCCTCAGTGTCTCTCCTTGCCCAACTTTCACTCTTCCCACATGCCCTTGCAATTTCTCAAGCAAAAAAGGCAGAATTATTCCTGTAGAATGGGATAATGCAGCGATGTGCAAACAAATGAGTAAGGTTCCTTTGCTAGGAAGTGGTGATGAACATGTTTGCAGTGATAAGTATTTCTTGAGCTTATGAAGAGGCTGTTTCTAGGGTAGGTATCTGGGGAGAACCTCTGAACTTCTGGGTTTTGCCTAATTGCTTTCCAAAGCAGTTGTTGCAAGTGATACCACAGTTAGTAATGTATAATGGTTCCAACTCCCTTCTTCTTGCCATAAATTGATTGCATGATTTTACCAAGATGAAAAGGATAAAATATCCCAATCTTGTCTCACTTACCCTGGTTGCTTCTGAAGTTGATTCTGAGTCCTTTCTCAGAAATTCCCAGTGAGAGCCGGGCGTGGTGGCGCGAGTCTATAGTCCAAGGGCTGGAAAGCAAGAGGCCCAGGATCACCTGAGTACTCAGGTTCAAGACTACCTCGTGCAACATAGCGAGACCTGGTCTCAAAAGTAGTGGAGTGCGGTGGCGGGCGCCTGTAATCCCAGCTGGGAAGCTTAGGCTGGGGATCGCTTGAGTTTGCAGGATTGGGACTACCCTGGGCAACATAGTGAGACCTAGTCTCAAAAAAAAAAAAAAAAAAAAAGAAAAGAAATTCCCAGTGACTTAAATAAGATTTAATTAAGAATTTATTTTCTCCTCCAGCTCTTACTGCCTTTTCATGTTTTTTTTTTTCTCTTCATGCTTCTTTTTCATCTTTGTTTCTGTTTTACATTATGAATATTTCTTCTAGTTCATTTATTTTTCTATTATACCCAATCTTCTGCTTAACCAATTCACTGGAGTTATTATTTGAATTATAATACTTTTTATTGAAGAAATTCTGTTTATCTTAAAAATTTGCAAGATCATTACTTTTAGTCTTTTTAATCTATGTTTTTAATTTTTTCTGCTATTATGTTCTACTAAACATACACTCATTTGATATATGACTGACATTTATAACAGTAAATCTTTTTTTTTTTTTTTTTTTTGAGAGCTTTTTTTTTCTTGCTACGTTGCCCAGGGTAGTCTCGAACAGACAAGCACCACCATGCCAGGCCAGTCTCATTTAGTTTGATTCCTCTATTTCATTCCTTAGCATATCTCTCATGGTGTTTTGATTGTTTGTGTGTTTTGTATTTCTGTCAGGCCAGATCCTCTGGAAGCAACTAAACTCAAACCACTTTAAAATAAATGTTCAGGCCGGGCATGGCGGCTCGTGCCTGTAAGCTTCAGCCTATGAAGCGGCTGGGGCTAGGGATCATGGTTCCAGTCCCGCCTGGGGCCCATAGTGAGACCTAGTTCCCAAAAACATAGCTGGGCGTGGTGGCACACGCCTGTAATCCCAGCTACCTGGGAAGCTGAGGCTGGATATTGCTTGAGTCTGTGGTACCCCGGGTAACAAGAGCCTACGGTTCCACGGGCAAAAATAGCAAGACCTAGTGTCAAAATAAATAAAATAAAATAAAATAAAATAAATGTTCAGCTTGAGTTATTTTTGGTACTCATTGATAATGCAAATTTTAGACCACAAAACCCCTATATGGGTTTGTTTGTGGTTATGACTTTTCAGAGATGTTTTCCCCACTCCAGTTAGCACATTGGTCAGGATAAGTTTCTTGCACTACCCTCACCAGTGGGGCTGGGTTCATAGTTAAGTCACCCTTAAAATAAAAGTAGATAGGATCCTGGCTTTATATAGGGTTAAAACCCCTGATCCTGCCAGTCATTGTGGCACGTACTTACAGCCCAAGCGCTGGGAGACAAGAGGCCTGGGATTCTTAGGTTCTCAGGTTCAAGACTGAGTTCTCAGGTTCAAGACTACCCCGGGCAATAAAGCGAGACCTGGTCTTGAAAAAGCAGCCAGGCATAGTGGCGTACACCTGTAATCCCAGCTACCTGGGAGGCTGAGGCTGGGGATCGCCTGAGTCCCAGGATTGGAACTACCCCAAGCAAAATAGCAAGACCTAGTCTCAACGAACAAACAAAAACAAACAAAAACCCTGATCCTCTACCCCTTGTATCATCATGACCTAAGATTAGTGCCAGATCTCTATAGAGGCCTTCAAAGAGAAAACTAAGTTGAGAACCTTCACCTTACAGAATTCCTGCTTTCCCTTTATTTGTCTCTGACTATTGTTTTCCTCTCCTATTGCTTGGCGATGCATTAAAAATAATTTTTAGTCTTAATATTTTATTTAACAATTTTAGTTGTTTTCAGGAAAGGATGCTGATGATAATTTGTCAAACAAAAGCAATCAAGAATCCTTACATATTATATTTTTCTGAAAGTTTGTAATATTTTATATTTAAAAGAATAGTAAATTTAAGATAAACACCTGGAAAGAAATAGACATAGCAAGGAAGTAATAAGATTGGATGGTGGGTTTAGGGGTGAGTACTTCTTGCTCCCATTTTTCTGTATTTTGCACAAAAAAAGTTTAAGTTGGTAACCAACTGTGTCTTTGGAGATTTTAAATAACAGTCTCATAAACTGAATTACCATATAATTCTTACTTTATTTTAATCAGGTAAATTTAAAGAACACTTTCCCTGAAAAAGACCCAACTGTGGGTAATATTATCACTAAATAAAGCAGCTCCTCAATTTTAACATTCAGAAAATTATTTTATCTAGAAGTTGTTCTGGAAAAGCTGGACATATATTTTCTTCATAAAAACAAAGTGTATTTCCAGTAAAAATATCTTTGGAAAATCAAACTTTAATACTCATTAAATAGTATGATTCTTTAAAATATCATTTGGAATCTCTTAAATATACAAAAATGGCTGTACAGTGTTTTTAAGCAAGTAATTCAAGTTGATGTTATACTCATTCTAGTGGCTTAGTCATTTGAAAATTTGTAGTTTTTTTTTTTTTTCTTATATATTATTAGTATATTTTGTTCTTTAGGTCACAACCTCTGTAAGTGTTCTCTTTTTTTTTTCTCCTTCCCTTACCCTCTGGTGCCCCTTCCATTCTCTCAAACCCCACTCTTTGTTGTTTATTAGTTGTGCTAAGTCCATTAGTCTCTTTCCTATGGTCGTGTCTTTTCACTGGGTGAGGGACTGTGTTGTTGGATCCAGGAGAGCCTTGCTGGTAGGTTTTCAGTCTTAAATTTGTGTTGGGCGGACAGTCTGTATTCATTTGTGATCCATCCATGTTTTCTTGCTGCAGGCCGTCTTCTCTAATCCCATCTCCATTGTTTTGCTGCTTTTCCTTAGGCTCTTGTGTCAGATTTAGGGGGTCTCGCCCCCAGCCAGTGTTGGTCTAGAAGTTTCTCTGTGAATACAGACATCTGTGAATGGCCTTTGAAGATCATCTCCTCTGCTTCAGTTTGCAGTTTTGATGTGGGGCCGATTACCCGATTACTGGTCTTCCTCTCCTCTCCTGTAGTGTGGGGAGGGTGTGTTGCTCTCCTTAAAGTCATCTCCAAAATGAAGTCCCGGGTCTTCTTGGCCTAGCGAGCACACAAGTACGCATGGTGACATTGTGTTTCTACAGCTGTTTCTCCTGTGTCTCATGCACTGGTTCTCTTGGTTGTCCATCTGTTGTGTCTAGCTCAGGCCTGTGGGCTGAACTTTTGCATGGTCCCTCACCTGTCCTATGTTGGGGATAGTATTGCACATATTCTTGGTCCTCTGAAGTTTAGTTGGAGTAAGAAAGACATGGAAAGGGCTCCCCCTCACCCCTGCTTGCCCGCACGCTGGAACCTCCCAGCATGGGGGCAGGTTCAGTTGGCCTGCCCTGCGCCTTCCCATGCTCCTGGGTTAGGGGCCGGGGGCAACATGGCACTGCCGAGCCTAGTTGCAAGTGGCTGCCCGGTGCTGCAGGCACCTGCTGTTCCCCCACCCCATCCCCCCTCCTGGGTCCATCCAGATGGGGGGCCTCACCCAAGAGACCTGACCTCCTTGCTCCCCGCTGGCAAGGGAGTCCCGAGGGCCAGGGACCCGGGCTTGCAGACAGGTGAATCGAAAATTTGTAGTTTTGATAGGGGGTAATGATGCAGTGGAAAACTGAATAGACACCAAAATGCCCTGGTGGGTGGGGTCTGAGAGAAAGACACGTGAGAAGAAATGAGAAGTGCCAAAAGGCAAATAAAAGGAAGGAACAAGGATAGGAGAGAGAGGATAGGAAAGGAAGGAGATAAGAATGGCGGCCTGAGAGAACAGGCCCTTGTGGCCTGGCCAGGGTAGGCAACTGGGAGAGTGAGCTGGAGGTGGCAAGGAGCTACTGGTGACCAGTAGAAGAGTGGCTGGTGTGGCATTGCAGCAAGGTGGCACAATGAGCTGGCACCTGGAGATGGCCAGGGATTTGGAAAGCTAATTTGTGCATCAGTAATTGTGGAAGAAATCTGAAGAGCCTTGGAGAAACGGAGCAGCATGGAACACTGGAGAAGAAGCGAAGAGAAGATGTTGGAGAAAGACTGGACTTGCAGTGTCTGCCTCAGGTTTAGAGGGGCAAAGGGCACTATCTTGGACATGTGTCTTTGGAACTTTTGGGACTGAAAATGGTGACTGGGGCAAGATAACTGCCACTTGTGACTTTGAGGACTTTTCGTTTTTTCTGGTTAATTTCTGTTGTCAATAAGACCCTGTTATTGAACTGCATTTGAGTTGTAGCTGCTACACACGGGTGAAGCGGACCTGTGGTTAGTTGGTTAGCGGCTTTTGCCCCAGTTCATCCTGGTATCAATCTGGCAAACTTGATCATATCTAAATTTATCAGCACTTCCAGAGAATACCACCCAGTGAGAAAGTGTTTTAGGTACTCACTCATACTACTTCTAGACTCATTACCTTACAGTCACCAACAGGAGGTTATTAAACTCTCAAATTGCTCATTACAAATGATTTGGAGGAAAAGGAAACCTCATACACTGTTGGTGAGAATGTGTGGACTGATACAGTCCCTGCTGAAAATAGTATGGAGGTTCCTGAACATATTAAAAATAGACCTACGGCTATGATCCAGCAATGCCACTCCTACATATCTACCTGAAGACTGCAAAAACACTCATAGGGATATATGCAGTCCTAAGTTCATTATAGCACTATTTACAGCATTATAGCCAGGTTATACAAACAATCCAAGTGCCCAAGGTCAATGAGTGTTTTAAGAAGATGTGATCTACAGACACAATGAACTACTAGCCAGTGATTAAAGAGAAGTTGCCATTTGTGACAACATGGTTGCAACTAGTTAAGCAAAATATGAAGGAAATAGATGAAAACGGGATGGCTTCACTTGTATGTGGGATAGCGAGAAACAAAACAAAGGGTCACTCAGGACCAAACCAATAACAAACCCTAGAAATCTTTCTGTAAATTAAGCTACTAGAGGGGATGGGGTAGGGTAGAGAGAAATAGGTAGAGGGACTATGGTGGAGCACTATGGATGCTTTGGTAGCTGGGAAGGCTGGTGACATACATCTGAAGAGGTGTGATATCATCCCACCTCTGAATAACTTCCAGTGCTGTAAACAATATTACCAAAATGCAATATAGTAAAATAAAAATTGCTGTTCACATGGTAGGTAAAAATGAAGTCTCACTTTTTTTTTTCATAGCGGCATAATAGATCATCACAGGAAAATAAAATAATCCATTTTATTAAAATGACTTCTTTATCAATGGTGTTTTAGGTTTCTTCCCACTTCATGCTTTTATAAACAATGTGGCAGTCTCCTTTTTTGTACATATATTTTTACACAAATGTTTTCTTACATATTTAGAATAAATTCAACATTTTGCAATAAAATGCCAGATTGTGTTATTTTGGGATAGGTATAACTTCTTACTTTAGATAGAAATTATTTTTAAAACTCTGAATTCCTAGATTAAAATTTTAAAACTAAAATACTTTCATGTATATTTAAAAGTTTCACATTTTATTACTTGAAAAGCCTTACTCCCTGCCATTATCTATAGATGTATCTTGCCTTTAGAAAAAAATGCAAATACAACAGCTCAAACTTATAAAACAAATATGTTGGGGAGTGATAATTTGCATTGCAAAATTATTATTTGCTTTATAAAATGGTACCCATTTAAATTGAAAACAACTTGAGAATATTTGAAACATGACCATATTAGCAAAAACTCAACTTACACATAACTTTCCCAGAATCTATCAAGTGCACTAAGTGAGGTGTATTTATTTGAACATGACTCTATGATTCTGAAGAGGTCAATTGAATATGCTCCTGCTTTTTTGAGAGGCAAACTGTGTACTGGGTAAAGAATTCATGAAGGATTAGCAAAATTGTAATTGTGCGGTATTTTTTTCTCTAAAGCTCTTGGGTTTTTTTTGTTTTAAAATTAAAGCCTGTGCTTCAAAAGCAGAAAGAATATCCATTTCCCCTCCCTTGCTTTTCAGGCTTCCTGCTGTATGCCAGCCAGCAGAGCGGCATATGGCACATAACATGCATAGTCAACCTCCCACCAGCTTATTTGCAGAACCAACAGCACATATTGAACTAAACCACACCTCATGTAAAAGACTCTTAATCATCCTTTACTCTTTGGTGTAGGAGATTGGCGGTAGTGGGGGGTGGAGGAGGGAGTTCTGGCTGTTGGCAAGATAGCTGAAGGGAATGGAAATATATCATTACCGAGGAGGGGGAGTCTGGCCTTCTGATTCATTGGCTCTTATTCCCTCGCCAGACAAATGAAATGACAATGCTGTAGGGCTTAGAAAAATTGGGGCAATTCTGGGGCAGTGGGCAGCTGAGAATGTATTAATGACAGCCTGCCGAGGCCTTGAGTGGCAGATAAAACACAATCACTCCCCACATTTATCCAACCCCAGTCCCTTCTAAGAGAGTTTCCCAGTCGTTCCCATCACTCACTTTTTTCAAGTCTGATTCAGAAATAGGCAACATCACATTTAAGAAGAAAAAAACCCTTTCGTTTTCATAAGAAGTGTCTCACGTAGAAAGAAACTCAGGGAGGCGGGCAGCGTGGTTGTTCCAGCACATTCGGGAATCCTCGCCTGCGCTCTGACCATAATTAGCATGTGGTCTCCAGAACGTAGGCCTCGGAGGAAGAAGGCAGGCTAGCCCCCGCCTTCCCGCCACTTCCTTTTTCCCTTTCCTCACTCACCGTTCCTCTGGCCCCAGCCAGCCCATCTGGCTATCCGCATTGCTTGAGAGGCCCCGCAAGGGGCTACACCCAGGGGCCCGCTTGGCACTTTCAGAGTTTATGGCCTCTGGACCAGGAACAGCCCATTTTATTTTATGAGGTCAGTGGGAAATTAAAGTAATTAGTAGGAAAACAACTGAACTGGGTGTCAGAAGACCTGGGTTGACTTCCAGCTGGGCCTTGTCACCTTGGCAGGAAGTTTAATCCCTCCAGGCCCAACTTTTCTCAGCTGACAAACGAGGGTGGACGGAGTGAAGCGATGTGGAGAGTAACACAGAGCCAAGAAATGGATTTTGTGTGTTTGCGGGTGGCGGTGCCGTTGCAGCTGTGTATGTGTATATGTGTGGAGTATGAAAAGATAAACCCCGGAGAGATGGCTGAAAGCAGCCCAGTATAAACACTCAGAAGTGAAAGTAAGCAGCTGGAAGGATGAGATGTGTCAAAGGAAAGGCCTTTCCCACTAGCATCGTGCAGCAAATTACCCGAAAGCTTAGTGTTGTCAACCCAAAATCAGTTTGTTAACTTTTTCGCTTTAAATGATTCTCTGGCTCATGCCTTGGGGAAGGGCTTGGCTGCCTTGTTGCCAAATGGGGTATTTCCATGAGGTTGTGATCAGATGTTGGCTGGGACTGTAACCATCTGAAGGCTCAACTGGGATGCCTGTCACAGATGGTGCACCCACAGGGCAGGCAGTGGTGCGGGCAGCTGCTTGAGGCCAGGGGGCAGTCAGCAGAATTTTTCCAGCATGACCTTCTCAGGGCCTCTTACGTAGAGGCCAGGCAAGGCCCCAAGAGAGGAAAGCGGAAGGCTTTCCAGATCCAGGCCTGGAGTCACTAGTGACACTCGTGTAGGCCACTGGTCAAGCAGCCCCCAGCCCAGCCTGACTCAGAGGCCCAGAGAGAGACCCCTGGAGAGGAGGAGGGCAAAGAACATTGGGTCCAACCTTATAAGCACTGCGGGCCCCTGACAAAAACACTCTGATTTAGCCGGGTGTGGTGGTGCATGCCTGTAGTCTAAGTGCTGGGAGGCAAGAGGCCAGGGATGGCTTGAGTTTTCAGTTTGAGACTACCCCGGGCAACACAGCAACATAGTAGCCTCAAAAATCAGCCAGGCTTGGTGGCGTGCGCCTGTAATCCCAGCTACCTGGGAGGCTGAGGCTAGGGATCACTTGAGTCTGCGGGTTCAAGATTACCCCGGGCAACATA
>PVHY01015513.1:0-35820 GCA_004024945.1 Uropsilus gracilis | reverse complement strand
CAAAAGATCAGGATAGTTAATAAATGTTAGTGAAGTGGGAAAGCCCCAGGGTAAAAAAACCATACACACACTTACCATATATCAGAAGAGAACAACAGGCCAAACAACCAACAACTAAACATCAACTTAACCAAACAACAATTTGCATAAAAATGGGAGGAGTGACTGAAGGGGGGATACAGAAGGGGGATATGGAGGGAGGAGGAAGGGGGATACAGAGAGGGGATATGGAGGGAGGAGGAGGGATCAATTAATGCACAATTGTGACAAATCAATAAAATGAATTTTAAAAAATTTTTTAAAAGATGCTCTTTTTCTGCTTTAAAAAAATATTTTTTTTGGTTTAGTTTTTCAGAATGTAGGATTGCTGCCCTCAGGTACAGTCACCATAGTTTTCCCCCCACCAAAGTGTCCGCAGTCCACCACACTCCATCCACTCTCTTCCCCACTGTTCTCTATTTTCCCCAGACTTTGCTCTTTTTTAATAAGATGACTTTGATAGACATTACACAAGTAACAGAGAAGCATATATGTCTATGCCTGCAGACATGCATCACTTAATGATGTTCTGGTCAATGATGGCCTTTTTAAAACCCCCAGTGAGTAGACTATACTATCTAGGTTTGTGTGATTTGCACCATGATGAAATTGCCTCACTACATGATACACATGCCAGAATGCAACCTCACAGCAAGTTGTGATTATTTAATTGGCTGCTGAGGAGGCTATTGTGGTCCTGGGGAAATGGCCCTCTTGAAGATAACAGCTCCTAATCCCTGGAAACTCTATACATTCTTTGTAGATGAAATTAAGATTTTGAGACAAATATTATCCTGGAAGACTTAAGGGTGGGGAGGAGCTCTAAATGTATCACAACTGTCCTTAAAAGACAGAGGAAGATTTGACACATCCATAGAGAACCGGAAGAAGCAATAAGAAGATGCAGCAGAGAGAAATTTGAATATGCTGACTCTGAAGACTGGAAAGAGATAGCCTAAGCCAAGGGATGTCAGCCACCATCAGAAGCTGAAAGATGCAGAGAAACAGATTCTCTCCTGGAGTCCTTGGAAAAAGTATAACTCAGTGATACTGTTTGGACTTCTGACCTCCAGAAGAATGATATAATTAAATCAACTGTTGTAAGCCTCTAAGTTGTTGGAGAACCACAGAAAACTAATCAATCTGGGTTTTGTTTTTTTTTTTTTTTTTGAGACTAGGTCTTGCTATTTTTGCCCATGGAACCGCAGGCTCTCATTGCCCAGGGTACCACAGACTCAAGCAATCCCCAGCCTCAGCTTCCCAGGTAGCTGGGATTACAGGCACGCGCCACCACGCCCAGCTATTTTTTTGGACCTAGGTCTCACTATGGGCCCCAGGCAGAACTCGAACCGCGATCCCTAGGCCTGGCCGCTTCATAGGGTGAAGCTCACAGGCATGAGCCACCATGCCCAGCCAATCTGGATATTAACAGGTTTTTCAACCTATCAAGATTCAGTAAACTTATCGAGCATGAGTCCTAGCTAGTGGATATTAATGATTATACCATTCCAGTGCTATAATCACAACAATGATGTGCTGATAAACCAGTTCTCTATGAGGTGACAAAAATGCTGATTCTTAGCAGATGCCAACTTTTAACAACACTCCCACTTCAGTCTAATTTCAAAGGTTCCTCCATATTTAACAATTGACTTCCACAAACTGTTGGGAACCAATGTCAGCACATCCCTATAGAGATGCTCTAAACCACTGAGAAAATTGCTCTCAAACTGTATTGAGTATAATATAATTTCTCCTTGATAACCCTGAAGAGCACTTCATGGTATTGTGATTCCTGAGAGTCAACTTGGGAACATTAATTACTAGAGCACTGTAGACGTGCAAAGGTGCTAGTCGACAACATTGAGGTAAATAGCTTACAGCACTGAAGGGCTGAGGAAGAAAAGACAGAGCAGACTGTCCCACTGGTTATCACAGACATGGTTTTATTCTTTAGGGAGCTCTAGAAGGAATCCAGTGGTGGCAATCACCTTCCATAAGTAAATTTATTATGCTATAAATAGTAATAGCAGAGACAGAAATCATAATCATTTTCTTCTAGTGGAATACGGCTTTACAATTTTCAAAGTGAATTGGACTCTCACCTTGAGGAAAATAGAATAGAGGTTTTATCTTCAGAAACAAATGGAGGGTATATAAAATTCAGTCTATCTTCATCTACTCATTTCTGAGTAGCATTCCAGTTGTATATATCCAGGGCTTGAGAAATTTCCCTAGTTCCTGGGAAGAAAGTTAACTAAAACATATGACATCTCTGGCAAGAATCACAATTTCACACACAAAAAATTATTTGCAATAACTCTACACATTGCTTCTTCTAGTGGAATGACTATCTCTTGAGAAAACCTAGGTAAAAATTGACAACTCTGCTTAATGAAAGCGAGAGCTGAGTGCTAAACCCAGTAGTCTTCTCAAAGAGAAGTCGTCATCTTCAAATCACTTCCTATGAATCATGCTATGACAGAGTAAGTTCTTTCAAATTTTTTGTTTGTTTTCAGAGCATAAAAACATTTTAAGAAAACTTCCAAGTAAAAAAATGGACAAAAAAATAAATGCAGTTACCACTCCTGCAACTCAAAAGCGTTTCTGGTAGATAAATTATTATAGAATATTTTCTTTTTATAGAGTATTTGCTATTTCAGAGTACTTATTTGTGAAATTGAAGGTGAGGGATGGTCACTGGAAAGATAGCAGGTATTGGTAGTTATGTGATTCTTTTCCTCCAAATTGGGTTTTGAGAATCAATTCTTTTTTTTAAATTGAAAATTATGCTATATATAACATATAAAAACACATACGTACATATTCAGTACATACATTTTTCTGCACATATTCAGAGTACATTTGCTAATCATTCCAGTAAAAAGGATAAAAAGGTTTGACAAACCCAGTGCAGGCAATTTGGTCATTATTTATAGGAAGAGGTAGGTCAGAGCTAGGAGATTTAAGTTATAGATTTATAAAACTTTAGTCCCTTCAGTGACAAAGTGACAGTGACTGGAGGCGCATGCCTGTAAGCAGCAGCCTAGGATGCCGCAGCCAGGGCCAGGGATCACGATTCAAGTCCCGCTGGGGGCACGTAGCGAGACCTAGTCCCAAAAAAATAGCTGGGTATGGTGGCGGGTGCCTGTAATCCCAGCTACCTGGGAAGCTGAGGCTGGGGATTGCTTGAGTCTGTGGTACCCCGGGCAATATAAGCCTGCAGTTCCACAGGCAAAAATAGCGAGACCTAGTCTCAAAAAAAAAAAAAAAAAGAACATTTTTTAAACAGGCAATTTGCTATGAGTTTTAAATAGCAAAGTCAATGACCATTCTTAATTTTACTATTGTATTGACAATTGTTTATGAAATTATAGCTGGCTGAGAACTTTTAAAATCTTTGCTGTATACATTTTCATGCCCAAGTGTTATTTCTTTCTCTCTATTGCAAGGCTATGAGAATACGAATGTCTACCTATAACAATCTTAAGTGGTGCTTTCCCACAGGGGAGTGTGTTTAAGAATTCCTAAAAAGATTCTAACAAAGATATCAAATATATGCAGTAGTAGCAGAAAGAAAGATAGTATGGGGAAATAGAAACCCACAGATAATACACTAATACAAGTTCTTAAATTAGAACCTGTAATTTTAACTGCTACTCCAAGAATTCCACAAGATCTTTGTGCTCTTGGATAAAATCAGTAAGCAAAAACTGAGATGGTTCAAAAATGGCAATAAAAAATGATATGGAGAAATAACAATTTTGTTGTATCTCCAAACCAAAGGAACAGTCTCTGAACAGCGAAACAGGTTTTCAATGAAGCTATGGACCAATGTTTGGATCCTGACTGTCCATGTTAAAACTATATAATAATCCTGGACAATTCACCTACTGCTGAGCCTTAACCTCCTTGTTTCTTAAAGGGGAAATTATACCTAATTCATAAGCTTTTTGAGAAGGCACACAGTAAAAGTTCAATGATTCTAATTATCATCCAACAGAAAGAAAGATTTGCTGTGTAGTTTTCTTCGAAGTTGTGAATGAGTGTGAATTTCTCTAGCTGATCTGTGCCAGAGGAAATGACTCTAAGCACCAGAAAGAGTTGGAGGTGTCTGAAGACTCCTCTGCTCCTGTACTTCCTTTGCACACTTCAGTCATCATCAATGTAAGTTACCTTGCTGTGGTGAAGGGTTTGCTAAGATGATTCACACCATCCCCATTCCCTTTAGGAAAGAGAAAGCTCTAGAATTCTTGCCCTGCTCCTCAACCCATGTGGCCAAAATTTCCTCTTAATTTACCCTCCAAGAAGTTGCATGGTAGCCAGGCATGGTGGCGCATGCCTGTAAGCGCTAGTTTATGGAGCACAGCTGGGATTGGGGATCATGGTTCGAGTCCCACCTAGGCAACATAGTGAGACCTAGTTCCAAAAAAATAGCTGGGGGTGGTGGTACACACCTGCAATCCCAGCTACCTGGGAAGCTGAGGCTGGGGATTGCTTGAGTCTGTGGTACCCCAGGCAACATGAGCCTGCTGTTCCATAGGCAACAATAGCAAGACCTAGTCTCAAAAAAAAAAGGTGCATGGTAGCAAGAGACTCTGCAACTATCACTACAGAATTGTTGGCCCATTCTATTCTATATTTCTTGCACTGAGAGAAAGAATAGCAGTGACAAGGAGCAGAAATTTTGATATCAAACAGACCTGTTTTAAAAGTCTGCCCCTGCCCACCTCTCTGAAACTGTAAATGATGATAATAATAGTTACTATCTCTAGAGTTGTTAGGAATACTAATGGGGAACATGTGCTGGTTGTCGCCATCCTGAGTACTAGTCTTAAGATTTTTGTATCATTTAACTCATTTCTCACTTTAATTCTATGAAGTATGAATACCCCCATTTTATAGACACAGACATTGAAACAGTTTTCATTTCTTGCCTAAGGATCCACAGCCATATTAGCTCGACTCTATGTCCACATTTTACACCATTAAGCAACCTGGCTTTATAAGATGAAATGACAGGCTACCCATTCAGCTCTTAGTATAGTGGCTGTTACTTAAAAACCAGATTTGTTGGGATAGCTGGGGTAGCTGGTAGAATATATATATATAAATATATATATGTATATATGTATGTATATATGTATGTATATATATACATATGCACACACATATATATATATGTGTGTGTGTATGTGTATATATATATATGTAGCTACTCTGAATTCCTGTTTGGATTGCCACCTGAACCACTATTGGATCTGTTCACAGGGTTTGTATTCTGGCTCATCAGCAGACAAAATTATAATGCAGATTTTTCAGAACCATTCTGGCTGAATTCTATACTAAGTCATTGAAAATTTCAGTTAACAGCTGGATATATCAGCCAGCAGAACCAGAAGTAATTGTTGTTCATCCTCTGGATAATTTGACCCTTGATTTCACCAAGAATTCTGTCTTATTGGCAATTCGCTTCAGAACCAGTGAATCTTGGCAAAAATTTGGCCATCACTTAGGTTTAGTGAATTTATCCATGTAATAATTATTTTGTCAGTTATATACTTGGTTACATGGTTTCAAAGAAAATTCTTTTGTGTTAATGGTGTGTGGGAGCAGGAGAGGTTATGAGGACAGAGGGAAAAAGTAAGGGTTTATAGGACACTTTTCAAATATCCCAAGTGGGGAAAGAGAAAAACAGATGACAGGGGAAAAAAGATCTATTAAAGAAGATGCAACTAGATTCTTACCATTTAATTCATGTCTTGTAACTACTCTGAAAAATCAACTATCACAGGTGTCATAAAGTGATTCTACTCTTCATCAACTGTCTTATAGAGGAAAGAACAAGGATTCCCCACCACTATCTCCAGATGGTCTGAAATTACATCAATTTTCATACTTCCCAATTGTGCAAACTTGAATGCATTGTTTAACCAATCTAAGCAGAAATTTCCTCATATCTAGAAAAACAAATGATAGCACTCATTCAACAAACTTGTTGTAAAAAATGAAACTGTGGTAAAGTTTTGTTACATAGGAGTTATTCAATAAACAGTAGATAACATTGTTATTATCATCTTTCATTGTTTTCTCTTTGAATAGATTTCTGTGATCAAAATGAGGAAGCTTATTCAAAGAACATATCCAGATGTTTCTTAGATGATTTTTAAAATCACCAAATTACATGCATCAATATTGTTTAGCTGAGTAAAAGAAATTACAAAATAGAAAATTGATTTTCTAATGACTAGAAAAAATTAGTTGAGTAAATTATCTGATTAGTACAGGAGAAAAACAGTTCAAAGGTTTTTTCCCCGCTCTCTATGGGTTCAATTACTACTGAAACCGTCTAATTTGTTTTAGCTATGGAGACATGGCCATTCCATTTCTAGTTCTACCCAGAAACAGAAACCATATTTTGAAATAGGAACAATTGGATTTAGAAAATTACTTTGAACAAACAGAACTCATTTACAACTAGTTATTCAAATAACTGATTGACAGAATATAAAAAATTTAGGGCCTTCATTTAATTAAATGCTCCAGTTTACTATTCCCTTGAAGTAGTTGCACACATTTGGAAACTGCTCTCCTTCATGTATTTAAAATAGCATCTAACATTAAGACAGTAATTTCTTAAGAAGGAATTTGCTGATCTGAAAGTGCTGATGTAATTTCAAAATGTATTTAGGATGAATCCAACCCAGTGAGGCATATATGCATAGACTTGGGAAAAATAAGAGCTTATCATAGGATGTTCATAGCCACCTCAAAAGAGCAAACGAAGATAAATGACAGGAATTAGGAGGACATGTACTCAGAAAGGAACCTTCTCATAGAGTGAAACAAACTTGGGAAACAAATGAGTAAATAACAAAGCCTCAGTAATATTACTTGTTCCCCTTGATTAAAGCCTGATAGCACCATGAATTCAAATGTAAACACATGCTAGAGATGGTAGACCTCACTGGTCTGCACTTGGGTAAATCATAGCTGCCTTAAATTTACCATTGAAAAGGTGTTTGGGGGAAATAAAACTAACCAGCTAATTTCTTTCAGGGTGCATGTGATTTATTCATAATAAGCAATTTTTATCATAGGAAAAAAACTTTAATATCCTAATGACTTATCTAGGCTCTGAAAAATATGTTTATAACATATAATCCCCTTATATTTCTTATACCTAACTCACAAAATTTTTAAGAATTTCCCATTATGTGTTTAATTTTAAGTTTGGAATTTTTAAATGCCTTCCTTTTTCTAGGTTGGCAGCTTTATTACTGCACTATTCCAAACATAAAATATATACCAAGAAGCAAGTGGAATAAATAAATATGGAAACAAAGAAAGTATGAAATAGCTAGTAATAGTAAAACAAATGTATTTAAGTACTTAATATTTGCTAAATATTGTGCATGCAATTCAGAAAAATTATTTCACCTAATTAGCAATCCCAACAAGGCAAATTCCCATCTAGAGTCTAAGAATAACAGAACTTGAAAAATCCTAGTGACTGATTCTAATTTACTTCATAAATGAGAACAAATGATATTTTATAGGTAATTTCTTAGTCATTTGTAAAATTACCTGATAAATACTGATCAATATTGGAAGTGTCTGTGGTCAAATTTTAAGTGATTTCTCTATCATTTTTATCAGCTTTTAATATGAAACTTCCTAGTTATAGGTCAAACTGAAGTCAAAAAGATAAAACCCCTTTTGCATACTTTAAACTGACTTTCACTAAAATACTGTTACCAGAAATCCATTGCTGAGTGTAAAAGGTCTTTCAGAATTTGAACTATTTTTTTCATTTCTCAGACTACATTACTACTTACCATGCCCAGAGGTAAGACACGAACTCTGTCATCAAACAATATTCAAACCTATTAGTAGACATTTATGCAAACATGACACTTATTAAGTGCAATATAACATACCATATCAAAGAAGAACACTAAATAGGATGGAGGCCCAAAGGAGGAAGCAGTTCATTTTCACAGAAGAAAGGGGAAATTTTCTAGATGGTTTCATGAATGCAGTGACATGAAGGGCAGTATCTTGAATTAAGATGAAAATCAATGGCTTTCAGGCTGGGCACGAAGGTGCGTGCCTTTAATCGAAGCCTAAAAAAATGAGGCCGAGGTGAGGAATCGCTTGAGTCTGAGGGTTCATGACCCGCCCGGGACAACATAGTGAGACCTAGTCTCAAAAATCTCTGGGCATGATGGCATGCGCTATAATCCTCACTACTTGGGAAGCTGAGGCTGGAGATCACTTGAGTCCGTGCTACCACCCTGGGCAACGTGAACTTGCGGTTCTCGGGACAACAAAGCGAGACCTAGTCTCAAAAAAAAAAAAAAAGAGAAAGAATTCAGTGACTTTCAGTAGTTATTCAGTTTATATGTTCAATCTACTTGTGTGTCAAAAGAATTATTTTGAAAAAGCATAGTATTCTAGCTCTAACTTACATACTATCTCAGTATTTTACTTCCTATTGCTGACATTCTGTTCCTTCCAGAATTTATCTTTGATGTGTTTGTCTTTTAAGTAACTAATCCAGCTTGTTTTATATCAACATGAAAACACTTCAAAAAACTCATAATGGGGTTGGGCATGGTGGCACGTGCCTTTAATCGCAGCCGATAAAACAAGGCCAATACTAGGAATTGCTTGAGTCCGCGGGTTCGAGACCTGCATGGGGTAACAAAGGACCTAGTCTCAAAAAAATAGCTGGGCGTGGTGGCGTGTGCCTGTAATCCCAGCTACCTGGGAAGCTGAGGCTGGGGATGGCTTGAGTCCGTGGTACCCCGGACAACAAAGCAAGACCTAGTCTCAAAAAAAAAAAACAAACCTCATAATGCAGTCGGTGGTGTTATACCTTCTGATGCTACACCTAGGTATACAACTCTCAAAAGACATATACAAGAATGTTGATCCTTGCCTTGCTTGTGTATTAATACTTATGGAGTGAGAAGTTGAGAAGTATAGAATTTATCATTGAATGAAGATGAGAAACAAGTAAATCAACAATATTGGTTATATACATAGATTATAAGTATATAAAAGCACACAAAAATTCAAACTTGAATTTCAAGGACGTTGAAGAGGAATGGAGTAGGTTGGGTCCAGGAACTTTTTAATGTAAGTTTTTTAATTAGAAAGGTAGAGAAAGGAACAGAAAGGAAGAAGTGAGAGAGTAAAGAGGGAGAAAGAAGGAAATAGCTGAAGCAAATGAAGCAAAAATCTATATGACTGAGCTGGGCATAGAGAGTTGGGTTTCTGTTATTGTTGTTGATGTATTTATGTTATTTACTACACTCCATTGTGTGTTTGAAGTTTTCTATGATAACATGAAAGATACAGGAATGTATATACATTAGTCCATGGTGTTTTTAATTGAATTTTAATTCAAAAACTTTTTTAAGTAAAAAACACTAGCAACTTATGTCATTTTCTAGTTCTTTTAATAAAGAAACCTATTTGTTGCTGGGGAGATAATTTTTATAGTAACAAAACAGGGTACTTAAGTGAATTTGCATATGGGAGCAGCTGGCCCTTTAAAATCCAGTCACTCATCAAGTTCATCCCAGCCTGCAGGAGAAATAGCAAAACCACACTAACCTTAAGAAGAGAAAAAAAACAGATTTACTTATTAAAAGACAAAATAGACAAAGAGTTATTGCGGGTACAAGGAACCCCTTTGGTAATCTTACCTCACAGTGCAGTCTCTCCTCTGAAAACTGCATATGGCTCCTTCAGCCATGTGCATCCAAAAAATGACAACTGTCCCATCTGCAAGACATGAAGAAAACAAGATGGCATTGTCGATCCTCCTTCAAAGTGGGAGGTTCAAATCCAATGAAGAAATCAAGATGGCATTGTCAATCCTCCTCCAAAAGGCACAGTTCCAACAGTCTTTGTGCTTTAACTCCAAAGTGGCCAGAAACCAGCAAGACTCACTTGATACATTAGTAGCAACCACTTCAGAGGTCTCACAATGAAAGCAACACAGTAAGTTCTCTTCAGGTCTACAGACAATTTCCAAACTTCAGAGTTTCAAATTAAAGCCAGTTTTCAAGTACCATGTTTCCAAGTCAGCTTACACTAGTCACAAGTTTCTCCAACACACTTTCCCGGGGTCTTCACCAGCCCTGGCTGGGGAGGGAAGCCCTCAATGTGGTTTCCTTCCCTGCCCAGCTTCTGCAGCAGCTCTGAGGCCTCCAGCCTCTCTGCTGCTCCTCTGCTCTCTCTCTCTCTCCTCATTATATTCCCCCTCTCTGTCCTCTCCTACTTAAATCCCCTCACTCAGCTCCTCTTACAAAAAGTCTTGGCTTTCCTTCTTGAAGTCTCTGCCCACCAGGGCACAATGGCTGCCATCTTAATGCAGCACTATCATGCTGGGGGTCATGGCCCCCCAATTTCATCACAGCACCCCTATCATAACTTTTCCACTCCCCTTCTATAAGATTTTTATGGGAGACCAAGTAAATATCTTGATATCATAAAGGGAAGTGCTAGTGCTTATTAACCACTGTGCCACTAAGCCAACTTGTAATAGATTGCAAGAGCTTCCAAATGACAAATGAAGGCTTGATGACTTGTTGGATACTAATTTTTACATTATTTGCTTTTTTCTTTCCAAGCCCTTTCAAATATTTTTAGAGATTCTCAGTTTAGCAAACCTCCAATAGAAAATTAATAATGTGTATTCAGTTGCTAATAACTAATTTACTAGTTCAGAAGCAAAATAAGACCTGAATTTGGTAAGAAGAGCAATCAGGATCACATGGGTCTTTGATCTCTGACATTGAAATAGGGTGAAGATCTGAAGAATGGCCATGTTTTAGGGAAGAGTATCTAGGACTGGAGGATGAAGATCTAACTCTTAGCTTAATTCTGTCACCAACTAGTAGGGTGATTTTAGATGATTCACTCAACCTTTCTCTGAACTTTCATGTCCTTGTCTGTCAAGTGAAATATTGAAGTCTTTCTAGACTGTAATTTGGTATCTTAAATCATAGCAAGCTCTGAGCACTTAAATCACAGATAGTAAAAATTTCTCATTAGAGATTTTCCTAAGTCTGATGAATGAGGTAGAAATAGGTCTCTAGACCTTAGCTTAAGCAAATAGTTTCCCCTTATTTCCTAAAAGAGAAGGTAAAGAGGAAAATATATATGATGCAGAAATTAAGTTGGAGTATTTGTAATCTGCAAAAATTATGGAGAACCGAAGTCAGATATGAAGAGGACCAATACAATTCCATAGACCTTTCAGAAGTTATTATGAACTGGGCACTGTTAAACATTAAAGGACCTAGCCCTCAAAAACCTCAAGGTTGTATGGGAAAGACAGAAAAAGAGAAGTTACTGTTATGTGTACACTGTGTTCAGAATCAGATAAGGGCATTTAATCCTGACTAGGAAAATCAAGAGAGGCTCTTGTAGGAGATGAGGTTTAAACTAAATTCTAAAGGTAAGTAGGAATTGGTGGAGGGAAAAAGCAAGTAAGAATCCCATGTGAAAAGTCAGAGAGATACTATGAGTGCATGGTTATTTCAGAAAAAAAAAAAAAAAAAAAAAAAAAAAAAAAAAAAAAAAAAAAAAAAAAAAAAAAAAAAAAAACAAGTACCTTGGTAAGACTATAACTCAGAAGAGGGAGATGTGGCAGGAGATAAGAGTGGTAATTTAGGCAAAGGTCAGATCATCAGAGGCATTAAATGCCAACAAAAGTTTGCATGAAGTTTAGACTTCATTGACAGTAGAGAGGAACAACTTTAAGTAAAGTATATAAATTTCAACATGAGTTTTAGTTAGATCTTTCTGAAAACTCTGTGAATGATAAATTAGAGATAGTAGATAGTAGAATCACTTGTAAAACATCAACAGAGCCACCTAAAATATTTCAATTTCAGAAGCTATAGCAGCCAAAGCATCCCTGAGCCTTGCCACTATCATGTCAACAACTCACTATATGACTCATGGGTATTGATCAACCTGTCAAAGACAATTGA
The DNA here is from genome assembly GCA_004024945.1 of Uropsilus gracilis. NCBI lineage: Eukaryota > Metazoa > Chordata > Mammalia > Eulipotyphla > Talpidae > Uropsilus > Uropsilus gracilis. Next base: position 23,767 of record PVHY01015513.1, on the reverse strand, counting down.
CTTAATTCTGTATCACTTATTCTCAGCTTCAATACTCTGTCAATTTATATCCATTCTTAGCAGATGACTATAGATCCCTAAAATCCTGCCAATCCCTCTCCCATGACAAGTTTCTTTCTTACCCTTGGACTTTTGCACACTTGGTTCTTGCTTAAAATGGCCTCTCCCCTACTCTTCATAAGCTTAACTTCTCTGATTTTAGGTCTTAGTTAAGAACTTCCCTAACCACCATACTACTTAGTACTTCTTGGTTCCAAAGTCTCTGACTCTTGTTTTCCTTCAATATGTTCATTATAATCTATACTAATTTATTTGTCTGATTTCTGGTTTGACTTGGTTTTGTCAGTTTGTTCACAGGAATTTGGATTCTTTGAGGGCAATGACCAGATCTGTCTTAGTCATTGTTGTATCATCATCCTGTAGCACGGTACCTGGAATATAGGAGGTTGTCCATGTTTACTGAATAAATGAATGAAATGCTAGTTACCTTGATCCAAACTTGGTTCATTTAAGACTCCAGCTTGCCCCCACCTCAGTACTTTGCTTTCTGTTCTAAACCATCAGCAACCTTCTCATCATACAATACCTTACTTTGTTCTTTACCCCACCATGTACAGCCCTTCCTGCCTTTATCTCTCCCTCAGGCTCCACGATGTTTTGTCTTGGAGCTGTTTCTCTTGCTGCCTCAGTGATGAACTAGAGTTGTACGCCTCAGCTGCTTTTTGCTGCCTCTACTCATTAAAAAAACAAACAAAAAGGGACAACCAAAACCACAGCTGCCTTGGGATGCTACAGTTAATCCTTGAGAAAAGTCTCCAGTTATCAAATTTACAGAAGTCTAATACAATGGTGAATCACTATCACAAGACTTTGCAGGCTGGTCAATCACATCTCCAGAACATTACTTTTAAGTTGTACTCCACACTTGCAGGAGAAAATATGAGCAACTTAAACTATGTCCAGAAGATGGTGACACATTTGTAAACTTTCAGAAAAAGACTAAGTATAAAGTCTCTGGAGTCAGGCTGAGTTTGAATCTAGGCTTTAACCTGATGCCTCAGTTTCCACAGCCATGTAGCGGGACTAATTATAGTGCTGACCTGGTAGTGTGAGAATTAAACAAATTGATACAAGTTGATAATTCCTAGTTAGTGCTATATGCCTACAAATCTTCAGTTGTTCATGAGAACATTTGCAAACATAGTGGTTCAAGACAAATATACCATATTTGGGCTCTATATTAAGTAACAGAGTAAAGAGGAAGAGAAAAGATAGGGAACATGTTCAAAAAATAAATGACCCCACACCACTCCCAAAGACCCTCATAACAGATCTGAAGTAAATCTCTTTAGAAACAATATCCCTAAACTCTCTGGGAAGGAAAATCATTAATTTAGGCCCTTCTTGGTATATCATTTACAGTTCTGAAATTTGACCCAGTTAAGTCAGAACTACAAGATTGTATTTTATGTTTTAATGGTGGTATTGGAACATCAATTTGTCATTGAAGAAAATGACAAATTTCAGTAGAACAAGTAAAATCAAATATAATATTTAGAAATAGACTGATTTCTAGCATGAACATTTCTAACCCCAAGGAAAAGTACTAAATGCCCAAGAATATTAGTCAGACACTAAAAGTTGAGTCTTAAGTGTAATTCATTAAACTGGTAGGGGCTCTTGAGGAACTTTTGGAAATAATGTAAATTTTCTACTTATAGAAAAAGTAACTTACATATATTGGATTCTGTTCATCAGACAATTGTTTGAATTTCCTACTTGATTCTTAACTTTTCATCTCAAAAATTCATTCATGTCATAATTGTAGGAATTTCTTCACTCTTGAATTTCACTGATTCATGATTAGTCAACGTTAAATTAGCAGATTACTGTTGAGACCTTATTGAAATTTTCTGTGAAATTTTCTGCCACCCTCAAAAATAGTTGTTCTTTTGTGCTTATATTCCTGCTTACTCTCTCTCTTAAGGCTAATCATTGACGACTTTGAATTCTAACTTAAAATTGAGTACCTTTATCAAATAAGTCTAATACTAAGAAACACCATTTAAAATAATGAAAGTGACCTATTTCCAGAAACCCAGTAAACTAGTAAAAAAAGAAGTTGTTGCTTGCCTTTATATATAATTTATAAAATAATTACTATGAAGTAGAACCCAGTCATATTTCTTCACTGAAGATCAATTCTATTAGAGTAAATCAAAGCATTTACTATTTAGTCACATCAAATTCTCTAAGGACTAGGCTTATTGAAGTTTTGCATCATTTAAAGGAAGAATAGTACTTCAGATTTCTTAAATATCCATTTAAATTTTTCATGCGATGCTTGAAACCATATGTATTACATTATAATAATGAATCATTACCACTAGGTCAAAAGAAACAAACCAGAAAGTCCAAAAATAATGTTATTTTTTTTCCAGAGATAACTGAAGACTAAAGATTTTTTAATATAACATTTATCTCTAGCCATTAACAAGAATTCCAATATATATTGTTGCATGTCAATAAATATGAATAACATATGTTATATAATATAGTCATTCATATATTGATATATACATATAAATATATGCACATATCTTAAATTCCATTAAATACATTTCTTTTATTTCTCTGTTACAATTTTAATTGTGGCTTAAAAATTCAAAATTTAAAATTCACTATTATTAAAAATTGTTTTTGTTTATTTAATCTGTATCTATATATGGTTCTTTGAATGTCTACTTCTGCATCCGGTGTGATTTTTCTTACTAAAATTAAATTTTCTTTCAAGGTGACCTCATATATTTCCTGTATAAACTTCTGAGAGAAAGATTCTCAGAACAAAAGATAAACTAGGAAACAATGAGCAAATTGATTTAAAAATCTACAACCCTTAAAATAAGCTCTTAAAAATGAGGATCTGTAATCTCAGTAAATTACTGTGTTGTAGCTGATTATTTTGTATAGCAATTATTAATATAGAAATGTATGACAGTTTAATCATGTTCAGTCCTGTGAGTTATTTGCAATAAATTAGAAATGCATTTGTTTTGTTTTTTTCAAATTAAGGAAATTCTATTATCCTTATCACCATTCCTCTAATTCTGGTAGCCTCTATAGACCCCTAACACTTGACATATGCTATCTCAAGCAAACACATCTTATATGAATTCATACCAAGAAAGAGACCTCCTGACCCTTTCTCCCAGTCTTTTCTCAAAAATACAACCCAGGGCTCAGGTGATCATTATAGCTCCTTGTATTTATTTCTTCTAATTTTCAAAAAAGTGACCCATCAAACATTTGAGTTGATATACTTCCACAACAGAATAATGGGATTAAGGCAATAAGTCCTTCATTTTATCACAAAGGTTATGTGGCTTGCTGGATATTGTGGTCTCAGTAGATAGAGGACTTTGCTCCAGAACTTGGATTCCATTTCAGGTGAATAATCCTGAGTACATGTACTGGGAGAGCCATACAAAGAATAGTACACTGACCTTTGTCGAAGAACAAATGAGAATCCACACTCTAAATACACCATTCTGCTCCTCAGAGGTCCAGGCTATTCTAGACCCATTTTAAATGAATAGAAATTTATAGATTTTTATAAGCAAAGTCCAATTTTCAAATAAGGAAATAAAAATACAGCAGCACAGGAAGGATGTGAGGATTTTGAATTCTAAAAAAAGAATGTGCCTCTTCTTATCACAGAAATACTTCATATACATTTTCTTAACTTGAGAAGTCAAGCTAAATTTGATGAAGCACATTTCCACATATCACATGAACCTACCACTACTGGTATAGAAGAGAGTGGAAACCAAAAGAAATGCCACACATTTCATGGTGTGATTCAGTTTCTTTCCAAATGACACTTGCTTTGAAAAGGCACAAATTTGGAATTTGCCTTTTGGAAAATGCTTCTTTTCAATTTTCAAATATAATTGTGGTGTAATTAATCTAATCTACATTTCAAAGCTGTTGGAGCTGAGCTTACCACCAAACTAAGCAGAAGATTTGACCAAAAATAAAAAATAGTGTATTAAATTATTAGATAAGCTTTTGTTCTTGAAATATTTGCATGAATTATTCAGGTTTTATATGTATGGGACTTTGAAATATACAAATTTCTTGAAATATTTCATTATCTAGGGTTCATATGTATTCACTCCTGGAGGATATATTTTTCCTGTGAAAGTGAAGATTTTGCTCAATTATTTAGTGAAGAGTGTACACAGAGCAGAGTCTTGGATGATAGAATAGATATAAAGATAAGCAAGATAATCTTCAAGGATTTTATACTAAAGGGTGAATACAAAGCTATAAATTACTTGTACATCACATGTTATAGATTTTTAAAAGAGAAAGAAATATCTTCCAGCTGGAGCTCAAGGAAAAACTTCAGAGAGAACCTGGCATTTCAGATGGTCCCTGAGGGAGCAGCAGGAATTTCACAAGTAGGGGAATAGTGAAATGAGGGGGCTGAGATCTCAACTCAACTCACGCTCTTGTTTTGATCTATGAAACCCTTTTTATATATGCTAAAAAATCTCTGCCGTCATCTTCCCATTTAGGATGCTAGCTCCTTTCATCTAAACTTGCAGTCTCCCTACTTGGCAAACGCACAGTCCTTTCTGAGGGCTGCCCCTTCACTCCTTCCCCACATTGAGACTTTTGGACTTTAAGCCTCCCTCCTCTCCCCTGCCATTCACAGTAACACAATTCCATCAAAACCCCCATCCATTACTCCTTCCTCCTCTCCCTTGGATTCTGCTTAGTGAAAAATGTCATCCAAAGAGAGAAATCTTGCCACAAATGTAGTCCTGTGTCACTACCCCCATTTCCAATGCTTCTGTGACATTCCAAATGGTAGTCTTTAGCATGACATATAAGCTTTTCAGTTCAGCTGCTTCTCTCTTCTTTTCTTGGCCCATAGCAATTTTTTGTAGAGTCCACCCCCCCCACACACACACACACCCCACATCTTGTTGTATTCTATTTTGTTTGTGCTTCCCCTTCTAACTGGAAAGTGAACCTCTCTTCCTAGGGTTGGCAACATAGTTTCTAGTCATACTGTCAGTCTCATTTAATGAATTCTTTTCTTTTCATAGTTTTTTACTCTTTTTAATATAGCCAGTTAGCCTTTCTGAATTGAACCATTATCAGATCAGACCAACACATCAGTCTTGATATTTTGCCCATTTAACAAATGATTCTTTTCCTTAGTATAAGAGAGGATGAAACAGGAAGAAAATTATGAATATTTATAGAGTTATGAGGTTTTTTGTTTTGTTTTGGTTGGGAGTGGGAGGCCCAGTATCATGAGTTTTTACACAAAAATCAAAATTTGTCACATTTAATGATCCTGCTTCACTTCATGGGAAAATCATGAAGTGGTGTAAAAGTGGTGAGGGACCAAGCAGATGTGCAAAATATAATGGAAAGAAAAGAAATATAAGGAAAAGAAGCCGCCCATGGTGGTATGTGGCTTTAATCCCAAGCCTAGGATGGGAAGCTAAGACTGGGAATCGCTTGAGTCCGCAGATTCGAGACCCTCCTGGGACAACATTGCAAAACTTGGTCTCAAAAAATAGCTGGGTGTAGTGGTGCACACCTGTAATTCCAGCTGCCTGGGAGACTGAGGCTGGGGATTGCTTTGAGTCTGGGGAAACCTGGGCAATGAGAGTCTGTGGTTCCCCAGGCAACAGAGCGAGACCTAGCCTCAAAAAAAAATTTTTTTTAAATATATATGGAAAAGAAAAGTAACAGGATGGATGGTTAATTGGCTCTAGAGAAAGTAGAAGGACTACAGAATGTTTGTGATGTTGAGCCTTGGAACTAGAGGGAAGATGGTATCTGTGATGGAATTCAGAAGCCATAGCAGGATACCAAGTAAAGTGAACCACAGTGATTCATAGTTCTAGAAGTCAGGGGGGAAAGTTCATGGGGCTCATTTTAGATTGCTGAAGACCTGAAAATGTATTTGATAAGCAAAAGAAAGAGTAAATCCAGAGTGCAAAGGCCTTGTGGTACATCTAAATGGGAGAAGGAAGTAAAAACAGTTCAAACTGAAAAGAGGGGAAAAAGGAAGCATTGGAAGTGGTAGTGAATCATAATGTTTCACATAGGACAGAGGAGCATGGTATTGGTCAAAGGGATAAAAGGGGTAAAAGGAAGAGAGCTCATATGGATGAATGCTGCAAAAAAGTAAAAGGAGGCATGAATGAAAAAGGTGTTTAATTCAGTGATTGGGAAACTACAGTGGTACCCTCAGAAGGGGCAGTTTCCAAGAGAAAGGTAGAAGAAGAAACTAAATAGCAAATAGCAGAGAGCAAATGATGTAGACTTAGAGCCAAGATGGATGTTTTCAGGACCACACTGATCCAAAATGTCAGTAGTGTTAACAGATGAAACAGAATGTAGAAACAACAGTCACATTCACACTGAAAAATACTTCTGAAACCCAGAAACAGAATAGAAACAGTATAAATAAGCTGAAGGCTGTAGACCTGCTGAATTTTGTCAAAAGAAAAGTGAGGTATTTAGAAGTTGGGCTCGTACAGAGCACAGGGGTCAAACATGTCCCATGTGAGACAGAAAACTCCCTGTAACCAAGGGCTAGAAAAGGGCTATCCTCTTGAAGGAGCTGCCTATGACTGTAGAGTGTATGGCTTGGCAGGCCTAAAAAAGTCCAATCAGACTGTCTCACAACAGAATGTGAACCTAGATCTAGAATACAACAGAATGTGAACCTAGATCTAGAATACTGCCATAGGATCTAGAGGATAAGACCAGAGTCTGACCTGGAAGTCCCAGAAATAGGATGGCAGTAATGACAAAACTAATAGACAGAAAGGTAGAATCCAGAGCAATATAATAACAAGGATGGGAAACAGGGTGGGAGGGAGGAAATTAATGTTCAGAAAGAGAGACAAAAATAAAAACAACAAGGGTAAGAAGCACATCAGGCTAAATATGGAAGGGGAAATTACAAGACAACAACAATAATAATAGTAATAATAATAAAATATTAAATGTTTGAGTATTGAAATATTGATATAAGGAGCTCTTTTTTCATTTTCTTTTGTTTCTTGTCTATCTAGTATCTATTTTCTCTTCTTCTGATACTGAGCTCCAATTTTCCTTTGGGAATCAGTGTCATTCTCTGTCTTTATGTATATTCTAGCCTTCCTGCTAAAATGATAGGTTCAGAGTTAAGCATGTGACCAAGTCAAGCTACAAAAATCAATTCTAGAATTTTTGTCAGTAGCAACACTTTAAAAAAATGTTTTCTTCCTGTGGGAATCACTGAGAGAAAGGACATTAATCTGGAATGCCTGGCAGCCATCTTGTTACCTTACCAGGAGATCCTGGCTGGAAAGAGAGCAAAGACAGAGGAACTTCACTGGAAAGAGGGAAAAAGCAAACTAACTTGCTCTAGGACCCATATATTGGGTCTTATCTGATAAGAAAGTCCTTAACTCTCCTTTTTTGGTTAAGTTTATTTGAATTAGTCCTCTATTATTCATGTCTGAAGTAGTTATGACAAAATAGAAATGAAAAGACATGGCTGTTTCTATCTGTAGATAACATGATCAACTATCCAGAAAATGCAAGAAAATGAACAGAAAAACTATTAGAACCAATGATGCAAGATCAGTATGCAAAAATAGTCAATAATGCAGTCATTAAAAAATAGAAAGTATTACAGAAAAAACCTTTCACAGTAAAAGCAATTAGAAAATAGCAACCAAAAATATTAATGTGCACAAGAACTTAAGAAGAAACTACAAAAACTAGACAAAGACCTGAAGAGGAGGACTTAATGTTGTCAAGATAACAAATGTCCCCAAATTATTTATAAATCCAATACATTTGATCAGTAGCTTAGTGGAAACAAATAGAGATTAGAAACAATTGATATAGGAGTTGAGTGTGTTATAAAGGCAGTATTTTAAAGCAATAAAGGAAGGAATGGGCTCCTCAATAAATGATGTTGAGGTAATGGCTTTTGTTAGAAAAGAATTGTCCCTTTGGATTCAAATGATTCATTAAAATAAACAATAAAGGATTTAGGTGAGAAAATAGGAATGTTATCAAGCTATTAGAAAAACATGTAGGAGGCCTTGTCTCTGACCATGGGAAGAGGAAAAGTTTCCTGAAATAATATATAAAATGTAAAGGCCATAAAGAAAAAGATTGAAAAAGATCAACAAATTTTACTCCATCAAAACTTTAAATCTGCTCAACAAAAAAACTATAAATGAGACTAAAATTCCATAGAAATTGAGTTCAAAACACTATAAAATAAAGCCAAAGACTTGCACTCACATGCACCCAAGTAAAAGAGAATATAGAAAAATGCCTGTTCAAAGAATATGAACAGCCAATTGACAGAAGAAGAGCTGTCAATGGTAAATAGACCTTTGAAAAGAGGTGCAAAGTCAGGGGGCTGGAAGGAAATGCAAATAGAAACAAAAGGACACCATTTCTCACATATTTTATAAGCAATAAATAAAAAAGATTGACTTGCATGGCAAGCATGTTGGTGCTCTCATCTACCATTGCTGGGAATAAACCGGTCAAGCCATTTTGGAGAACAAATCTGGCAGTCACCCTTCCAACTTTAGATGCATTTATCTTTTCACCTAGCAATCTTAATAGCCATCCCAGAGAAATATTTGCGTAAGTGCAAAAAGAACACAGGTACAAGTTTGCTCTATTTGAAGTGTTCTTTGTAGTTGTACAAGCTTAGAACAACCTAAGTGACTATCAAACATGGGGTAGTTAAATAGCAGTGCCTCCAAGTTGTGTATGTGTATGCAGCAGTTAGAATCAGAACATACTGAGAGAGAATTTCCAATGGTATAGCCAAAGTAAAAATGTTTCACAAATCAAGTTGAAGAATAATACATGTTACATGCTAACATTTAGGTCAGAGCAAAATTTCCTCTCTCTGAATCTGTGTGTATTAGGCATGTGTGTATGCATACATACACACACATATATACATATACAAATATATAAATACAGACTAGTACAGATGTATTAATATTTGTAAAGGATGACAAGATATACCGCAAATTGCAATTTTTGATTGCCCTAAGTAGGAACCTGAAATGGGGGTTGGATGAGGAGTAGATAGAAAATATTTTTATTTACCTGCCGTGTGTGATTTGAAAATTAAAAACAATGATCCTTTATAGTTTTTTATGAATATAGGTTTTTCACTCCCCCCTTCTTAAAGTCTTTCTTCTTGTCAGGCATCTGGGCCCCTGCCCTGCATTCCAGTCTAACTACATTCCTGATGAAGCCGTGACTGTGACTCAGCCAAGCATGCCCAAGGCCAGACCCGGGAGCAGAGATTCCGTGCTTCCTGCTGGGTCAACGCTCACCCAGTCAGATACCTCCTGAGCAAATCAGTTTCAGTTCCTTTCTACAATTCAGCTTAGTCCTGGTGCAATCACCTCACAATGGGGTGAGAAGGTGGTATAAGCAAACTGCAGCTCTATAGACTCTCTCTTCCCATCAACCCAGTGCCTCTGGTAACCAGCCAAGCCAGTTTGGCAGTAGGAGGTGGAGATTTCAGAGGGAATGTTGTGGGCTCCATGCACTCACTGTCACAGCTAAGGACAAACTTGGGAATGCCACTGCTGACTATTTTTTTGTGCAGTGAAGTATTCATTGCCCAACTGGCAGATGGTATTTGAAATTTTTCTTGCACTCTTTTTGGGTAATTGTAGGGTAAATAAAATGGTCCTTTACCCATGGGCAAGTTCCTGGAGAGATATCTGTAGACCACTAAGATAGGCTGAATTGGGAAGGATGACCCACATGCTATGAATAAACTCCTAAAGAGAGTGTCGTGAATAAAACTCTTACTTACCATCAGTGGCATCCTACAGAAGAGGAAGTCAGTCTGTGTAGAACAGCTGTGTGCATTACAAAGCTTTCAGGCTGTAACCAGCCACCTCATGCTACCTCCTAAAAACTGGATTCCCTCCACCTTTCTCTTCTTCTACCCCTAAATAATCTAGACAATCTACATATAAATCACTAAACTGGGGGAAAGGCAAACCATTTTGGGAAGGAAAAAATAGCAGCTGTTCTAGATATCTTTTTCAGAGTTTGACTCAGATCATTTAAATTATTTTTCATTTTCTTCTCTTCTTGGCTGCCTTGACAACCCTTCAGGATTTCGACTAGTTCCAAGCACAGCTCAATAAAGATCATTCCAGAGAAGTTTCATATTCCTAAGATTCCTTAAATTTCTCTTTCTTTAATTTAGGAAACGAGGTTTTTTGAAAAAGATGAAAAACACTCCAGATTGCACCATTTTTCTCTGCAAGTTTCTTGCAAGACAAGCTGTGCCTCTCCTTCCAGCAAGAACAGAGCAACAGCTCTGATTGGAAGGTGGGCAGCTGGTCCCTTAGAGCAGCAGCAGTACTATTTGTCTTTTGGAGAGACCAGGAGACCCAAAGACTCTCTGAAAATTTTTTGCAAAGAGGGAAATGGAAAATAAAGGTACTTGTGTTGTCAACCTAAAAAAGCCTATGACTGATGACTGTATGGTAAACACCATTCATTCACCAGACGTTTACTTTGTACTTGAGCTGTGCCAGGCTCTCTTCTGGATATTGAGGGTAGGGCAGTGAAGACAAGCAAGTGTCTGATTCCTATAGGGAGTTGGGGGAGGGGAGAAGGGAGGCCTGATCCGGCAAGAGAGCTCAAGGAAGTCCTCTCTTAGTTTTCTTTCAGGTGTGTGTGTGCTGTTCTTTCTCACCTAGGCTTCCGAGTCCCTTCCTTCTGCCTTTCCTACTCCTGCATCCTTGGCTTATTACATACTTCACCTTCCCCCTTTATAATCACATGTCCCTTTGTAAACATCAAAGGAAATTAAACTGGTCCTGGAAGCTGATGAAAATGAGGCCTATGACTCAGAGGAGGATGTTTTTCTATTTGTCATTTATACAACTCTCAGAAGAACCCAGGTGCCTTTTCATTATGAGACTAGCCTGCCTCTTCTCTTTTCAGAGATTCCTCATTGGGGTTCTGAGTGCTTTTTATTAGCATTCAAAAATTCTGGAGGAGGCAGCAAAAGATTGTGATAATAAAAGGTTAAAGTGAATTGTTACATCAATTTCATTTCTGTACCTACAAAATTTAGAAAAGAAGGTTTGTGTATGCAGGCCACAAAACAACAACCAAAGAATAAATATGATTCCTCAGAAGAAAGTTTCAATGGTTTTTTGCTCTGTGTGTGTGTGTGTGTGTGTGTGTGTGTGTGTGTTTTGAGACAAGGTCTCGTTATTTTTGCCCATGGAACCGCAGGCTAACGTTGCCGGGGGTACCACGGACTCAAGCAATCCCCAGTTTCAGCTTCCCAGGTAGCTGGAATTACAGGCACGCGCCACCATGCCCAGCTATTTTTCTGGGTACTAGGTCTCACTATGTTGCCCCAGGTAGGACTCGAATCACAACCCCCAGTGCCGGCTGCGACTCCATAAGCTGTTGCTTACAGGCACGCTCCACCATGCCTGGCTTAGAAAGCTTTGTTGGCTTAAAATTCTGGCAAAAACATATTAAAGCTGACCCAAAAAACCAGGATGAGATCCATCCTCTCTTCAGTCAGGAATTGGCCTACAACGGACTTGGACCCTCAGAGTAGCCTGGCAGTTAATTGCCATTTCCCTAAGCTGCCTTTGTTTTTATTCCTTTAGGCTATTTCTTTTTAAAAGCTCCATAGCTGTATAGTTCCATATCACATCCCACCCCAACCTCCATGCTCACCATCGTCTCAACAGATGACATTCTATTTCATTGAGAAAACAAACTATCTATCAGAAAAGAACATCTTCCATTTCTAATCATCCCATCTGCTATAGATTAAACATCTCCCTCAGATTCACATGCTGAAGGTTAATCCCTAGTGTAATGGTATTTGGGAAGTGAGGAGGTGATGAGGTTCAAGCAGGCATGACCAAGATTAGAGCCCTCAGACAGGAAACTCCAAGAGCCACTCACTCCTTCCTGTAAGCGAGGTGCAGGCCTTCACCAGACTCCAACGTTCTTGGTGGATTGATTTTACACTTCTGAGCCACCAGAAATGTGAAAAATAAATTTCTGTCTTTCATAATCTACCCAGTCTATGATCTTCTCTTTTAAGTGCTAATGCACCAACTATGAAGTCATCCACACCTGCATAAATTTCTCTACTCTGTACCAAGAAAGGGTGTTTTCTCAATTAAGGTGGGTCCCCAGCCACAGCTCTGGGTCCACCCCATTCTGTGTTCTAAGGAAGCATCTCATCAGTTACATCCCTCTTCAACTTCCCATCCATTTATTCCCTGCTGTTGGACCCTTTCATCCCCACTGACACAAATCCCCTGCATAACACAATTATGATCTATTCATAACACAAATATGAACTTCCTGCTAAAAGTTGGTCTAGAAACTCATCTGGGGATGAATAATAATAGATAAAGAATTCAGAACAGGATCTACATAAAGATGCTATTAATTGACTCTTGAATATTTTGGAATTATCTTTTATAGCTTTCACCTTTTCTTTCACTGTTCTGCTTTCTGGGTTATTTTATCAATTTTATCTTCTAATTCTTCCAGTGAAATTTTTATTTTACAAGTCAAACTTTTAATTCCTTACATTTAATTTTTGACCTTTTCTATAGCATCCTTGCACTTGTTTTAAGTAGGAATATCATCTTAAATCTCTGAAAATACTTATTAGGGGTTTTTATAAACCCCTAATTGTTTTTATAAACAATAAGTATAAAATACTTATTGTTGGTTTTTAAAAACAAATTAACTTGTTGTCCCTAAATTGTTTTCCTGTCAGCTGTGTGGGATCCTCATCATTACCAGGTGAATGCTAATGAGTACACACATTTATACTGCTGTTCAGGCCACACTCCTGAATCCCAGATCTATATCTTTAATTGCCTAATGGGCAACCCTACTTTGTCATCCTTAAGGCACCTCAAACTGAACTCCTGTTTTCCTCCGGTACTAGCATCCTCTCAGTTACCGAAGTTTTTCTTGACTACCTGTATTTTTTCTTTCCTATAGCTAATAAATAATTTCTAATGATTCTCTTTAGTATCAATCAATATTATTCCAATGCCTCCTACTTTGTTAAAACAAAAACAAAAACAAAACTAGATAGTGCCAGGAGCGGTGGCATGTGCCTATAATCCAAGCGCTGGGAGGCAAGAGGCCTGGGATAGCTTGAGTTCGCAGCTTGGAGACTACTCCGGGCAACATAGCGAGACCTGGTCTCGAAAAAACAGCAGAGCGCAGTGGTGGGTACCTGTAATCCCAGTTACCTGGGAGGCTGAGACTGGGGATCGCTTGAGTCCGTGGGATCGGGACTAGCCCGGGCAATAAAGCTAGACCTAGTCTCAAAACAGAAAGAAAAGGAAAGGAAGGGCCGGGCCGGCCCAGGACAACGTGACAGCGGGGGCCATACATTGTAATCCTCAGGTGTAACAACACTGCCCTTCTCCACCCTTCACCACCCTTAGGAAATTGCCTTCCCAACTCCAGGTTATTCTAGTATAGTTGCCAATCAAAGGACAGGTTGATACTTCATTCAGGCTAAAATGACCAGATTTTCTCTTCCAATAATTTGGATTTTGAGGACGGGCCCACAGGGACAGAAGGAATTTAAAACTAGTCATCAGGAGGAAAAATCTTAGAGAGCTGCTTGGAAAAATATTGTTTCTTAGGTCCCTGTAATCTCACTGATTCCTATTCTTTCCTCAGGACCAATCACTAATTCCTTTCATTCTGTATGTTACTCCTATATTGCTCCATAAATCTTTTTTATTTAACTTAATTTCTTTTGTTTGCATCTAAAGAGCTTTACTTGATCCAAGTAATAATGAAGAATAGTTACACTCACAAAAAAAATCCATAAACTTGTCACTCCAACACAATAGCTTTTGGTTTATTATCTTACCTATTTTTTTTAACATAGGATCATGGCGTACATGTCATCTTATATTTAGATTATTCTACTTTATATTGTATTAGAAAAAATAAGTTTCTATATGATCTTTCATTCATCAGTTTTAATACATATTACTATGTACCTGTGTATCATAATTTAAATATTGATCCAGTGATTGGAGATTTGGGTTGATTTAGTTTTTTGCTATTACATACATTGCTTAAAAAGAGCATTTTCACAGCAAGTTTTGTGCATCTGTTGAGTTCTTTCTTTCCTTAGGATAAATTTACAAAATTGAAAAATGGATCTGCTATGGTGTTACCCTTGTTGGTTTCATGCACTTGATGTGTTGCTTTGTGAAGTAAAAGGTGCTTTTTGTGCTACAAAATCTTCTGTTTTATATGTTTAGATTTCCATTTACAAGATATTCTTAGGTTGGGCAAATTCAGAATAGTTTATTTGGTGATAAATTATTCTCTGTGTATGGCTTTTATACTGGTATTTGTGTGACGGTAACTTTTAAAATAAAAATTGTATTGAAAGCAACATGAAAAAATAGTACAGGATGGGCATGGTGGCACATGCCTATAAGCCTAGGAAGCTGCAGTTGGGGCCAGGGATCATGGTTCGAGTCCTGCCAGAGGCATGTAGGGAGACCTAGTTCCAAAAATATATAGCTGGGTGTGGTGGCACATGCCTGTAATCCCAGCTACCTGGGAAGCTGAGGCTGGGGATTGCTTGAGTCTGTAACCTGGGCAACATGAGACTGAGGTTCGACAGGCAAAAATTAGCGAGACCTAGTCTCAAAAAAAAAAAAAAATAGTACAAACTGGAAAGGTACAATCTCAATGAAATTTCACAAAGTGAAAACACCCATGAACTACATGGTAGTTCATGTAGTTCTTGTAGTTCATGTAGTTCTTGTAGTTCATGTAGAACTACATGGTAGTTCTTCATGAAGAGCGACGGCCACTCTCCAACCCCTCTCAGACTCCCACCCAATTACTGCCATCTGTCAGATAACAGAATACTGACTTCAATCACCATAGATTCATCCCTTCTTTTTTTAACTTTAAAAAAAAAACCACTTTTGCACATGGTTCCTTTCATTCAACATTATGTTTGTAAACTTTATCTATGCAACATTCATTCATTCTCATTGCTATGCTGATTGTATCACAATGTTATACATAATTTGCTATTTATAGACATTTGAGATGTTTCCAAATTTAGGATAACACAAGGAGGAACAGAATTGCTGGGTCATAGGTTGTGCTTATATTCAGCTTTTGTAGAGACTGCCAAACAGATTTCCAAAGTTGCATACTAAGTTGCATTCTTATCAATAATGTAGAAGTGTTACAGTTGCTTCATAGCCTCTGCTTTTAACCTGTGGGTCAATGTTTATTGACACTTTCGATATTTTCTTTTTATCAAGTCTTTAACCCATTTTAGAGGGGAGAGTTGAGTTTTATTGAGGTACACATTTTTTGCAATAAACTTTACCAACTCTAAGAGTATAGCCCTATGAATTTTACCAACTTCTCTATAATGTAATCCTAATCATAATTATGATATGAAATCTTTCCATGGCCTCAAAAAGGTTCCCCTATATCCTTTGAAGTGAAGATCCTTCTCCCACTCACTGACTAGTTGCTGACTGATAAACTTTTGTGTTTTCTAATTTTGGCCACTAGGAACATGATTGCAGTAAACATTCAAATACATGTGTTTACATGTACATATTTTTTTTATTTCACTTGGGCATATATCCCAGATTGTGATTACTGTGTCTGATGGTAAGTGTATCTTTAACTTTATATGAAGTCATTTTTTTACTATAGACAAAATAAAGAAAAAGATAAAATCTTGCCATTTGTGGCACCATGGATGAACTTGAGGAGATTATGCTAAGTGGAAATAAGTCTGGAAGAAGACAAATACCAGATGATTCTTTTCACATGTGAAATATAAGAAACTAAGTAAACTAAAGCAAACAAACCCTTGAAATTTCACTGTAGAACTGAGATTACTGGGGTTAGGGGATGGGGAAGCTAAAATCTGGTAAGAGCACATCCAATGGATTGTGGTGATTTTGATGCTTTGGCAGTTGTGGTTGTGTGGCAACATCCATTTGAAGAGGTATGAATCTATATTCCTAAAATATATATATTACCTCAACTAAAAAAAAATTACCCCAACTAAAGAAAAATTATCAAAGTGGCTACATTATTAACATTCCTGTCAAAAATACATGAGTATTCTAGTTACCCCACATCTCCTCAAAGTTAGAACTATTATTTTTTTTAGAGGTAAATATTTTTCTTATTGTGAAATATCACAAATTTATAATATTTCTTTCCTACATAAGCTTTTTTATCATATAGCTATAAACAGCATTCTTTGGTGGCTTACATAAACAGTCTTTCTATTTTAGTCTATAGCACCACCAAAAAAAAAAAAACTATTCTGTAAACAAAGAATTCTCCTCTATCAGGACTTCTCTGTGCCCCCTGTTGTAGAGGATATAGAAAAATCTCAGTCTGCAAATAAGATATTAGGCTAGGTGATTTCTTATCCTTCTCAGAGACCATAGACATAAATATAAAACAGTTAAACTAGTCATAAACGTTCATCCCATTTATTTTCCACTTACCTAAGAGGAAAAGTTAAAGTATACTTCACAAAGCATGTAAGGGCTGATGACTCGAGTATAGTGTTCATCTCTGAGTCCTCCCCTAGTTTCCAGCACAGGTCTTGATGCATCTCCTAAGCCCATACTCTCCTCTGAAAATCAACTGACTTCCCATTGCATTGCCTTTAAGAACCCAAATAAGAACTTTGTGTCTGACTGATCAAGCCTTTGACCATCAATACCTTCTTCCTTCTCTCTGGAAATGATCTTTCACCTTTCTAAGGCAAAGTATTCATTCTATGCTTTTTTCATTTCCTCTGGTAACTTGCTTCCAAATTATTTCCTTTGTTTACTCTTATATCTGTTGGTTGCATGGTTGCTCTTCTTAATGATTTTTTAAATTGTGGTAGCATTGACATATATCAATGCTTAGAAATATAGGATCATACGGCTTCAGCTGTGTGTCACCACACCCACCACCACATTATCCTTAGTGCTTCAGCATAGCCCATGGGCCCTCTCCACTCTTTGCTCTCTACCCAATCCCACCTCTTCTGGTAAACTTAAGTCTACAGGTTTTTTTGGGTTTGTTATTGAGTTAATTTTATTGTTCCTTTGTTGCTATTTTTTTAATATTCCACACGTAAGTAAAACCACATGCTTTTTCTCTTTCTCTTTCTGACTTCTTTCACTTAGCATTATCCCCTCCAGTTCCATTCATGATACTGCAAATGGCAGAAGTGTATCTGGTTGCTTAGTAGTATTCTATTGTGTACATACACACACATCATATCTTCTTAATCCACTCATCTCTCCTTGAGCAATTAGGTTGTTTCCATAACTTGGTTATTGTAAACAGTTTTGTAAGGAACAATAGTGTATATATTCCTCTGAATAGTGTTTTTGCACTGATCTCTTTTTACTATTTTGAGAAACTCCACATTTTCAAACAATTGTAAAAATTTGTATTCCCATCAACAGTGTAAAAGGGCTCCTTCATCTCCACAACTTCATCAATGCTTATTGTTGCTAAACTTTTTGATATGGACCATTCTCATAAATCTAAGATGGTATCTCATTGTGGTTTTGATTTGCATTTTCCTGAGGATAGGTGATGATCAGCAATTTTTCATATGCCAGTTGGTCAATTCTATGTCCTCTTTGGAAAAGTGACTATTTAGATCTCCGCCCATTTTTATTTGGATTCTTTTTGATGGATTGTATGAGTTTTTCATATAGCTTGGATATCAGTCCCATATAGAGGGATGGTACACAAAAATTTTTTCCCGTTCAGCTGGCTATCTTTTTGTTTTAGTGGTGGTTTCTTTTGCAGTGCAGCAGCTTTTCAGTTTGAGTTATTCCAAATAGTCCTAGTTGTTTAAAATAATTTTTTCATTTTGTTTTCCTTGCTACTAGAGATGAATTCACAAAGATGTCACTGAAACCTATGTTGTAGAGTGTTTTGCCTTTGTTTTCCATGTCTTTAATCCAATTATTTTACTTTTAACTTTTCTGAGTCATTTTGCAAATATAATATTTACACACCCATATACATTTATTTATTTTAACAATATATATTTTTATTGAATAAATTTTGTTTACATTTGCCTTTGGGTGTTCCTCCCCCCTCCCCCATCCCACCCCTCTGGTCTCTCCATATCTTCTTTCACTGCCATTTATTGTTTAATTTTTTGTCCCTTGGGTTCTTCCTTTTCTTTCCTGTAGCAGTGTCCTTTTGTCTGGTATGGACGTGGTTTCTAGGGACACAGTGGCCTGTGCTTAGGTTTCTAAGTGTCTTTTTGCTGCTGGCCACCAGTTCACACATGATTGTGTTCTTTCAGCGCCTCCTCCTTATTTCTGGTTCCGGCCCATCTTCTGTCATATTTTGCTCCTTCTTTGTTTTGTAGTTCTGGTTGCTGGCGCTGGGAGCATTTCTCCTGGCCAAAGTTCGTGCACCAATTTTTTTGATCGAGACAGGCCCTGGCAGATGGTTGGTCTGGTTCGTCATGGGACCACTGACCATCTCTGTGGCTTTCCTCAATCCCTAAAGTGGGAGGGTCCTTTGATCATGCTGAAGGCATCTCTGAACAGGAAATTCCATTCCCATCATTGTAGATCACAGTGGTTGTATTTCGGAGGTAGTTCATCTCTATAATCAGTCTTATAGTCCGGTGTCCCATGGCTCTGACATGTTCGTTGTTTCGGAATACTTCTTTGTTTTTCACCTCTGTGTTCATGCGCAACTGTCGTTGAATCACTGATTTAATTGCTTTTGGTGAGGGTTGACTGAATTTGGAGAAGACCAGAGGGAATGACCCCTTTCACCCACTACCCTCTGCCAGCCCAACCCCCATTCCCCCAGCCAGCCAGCATATGGGGAGCTCAGTGCCAGGCAGCATGGCTAAACTGGGCATGTGGGCGGGACTATCCCCCCTTCCCCGGCCACCTCATGGTACAGTGACAGGGGGCACCCCCAGCGGATCTCTGCCACCCTGGCAGGTGGCAGGGCCCTTTACATTGCACTCCCCGAAACCAGAAAGGAGAGCAGCAGTCTGGACGGCTGGAGGCTCAATGCTCGGCAGACCGCAGCCATATACATTTAAAATTAGTATGAAAATCTTTTTTTAATGAAATATTCCATCATATACTTATGGTAATAAATATACATTATTTGTTTATACTTGCTTTTACTGTTCTATTAATAGTAACCCTTAGAGTTTACACGTATTCTTCACTTCTCTAAGTGTAGTTTAAGCTACTACTTTGGAGACAAGATATCCTTGCTAGCATCATCACCAGAGAGCTATATTATTCTAATCTGTCATCTGAGAGAGAGCAATAGTTCCTTACTCACTATGGAAACTAAACATCTGATTCTCTCCTTCTGGATTAAAGATATTCAATTCTGCTAAAGTTAAACCATTCTGCTAAAGTTAAACTTTCCTCCTCCTGATAATTATTGAGTCTTTTGCTTCCTTGATGCCTTAGAAACTCACTATACCTTAACTTTCCCTCTAGATGGGAAAAAGGAAAAGTACTTCTCATTTATCCATTTAAGTTCAGAGACAAAAAAACAAGATATGATTTCTTAATCAACTTGTCCTGCCACACCTACAAATATTGTATTAGGGTTGGTTGTCTTGCCTTAAGAGTCTACCCATTATTATTCATGTTATTTTCATAGGAAATTCATTCCATGTCATGGTAAGTTTATACCTTAGGGGACTTTGAGAACCCAGCATATCTATTACATGTATTCTCTATAAAACAACATTCTCTTGTTTTTCTTTCTTCAAGGAAAGGAAAACTTGCCGATAAGGCTGACTATTACTAGAAATACTCTGGTCATTTGTCTTTTAGGATTTGCCTTCAATATCAACAACTACACATACGCTGAACATGAAGGAATATATGATCTTTTACCATAGACTTTTGTACCTTAGTTTTCTTCACTAGACACAAATGATGGAGAGTTGAAGATGGGAACTGATCACAGAGTTATAACCTCCTTGAAATACACAGTGGAATTTAAAATGCAGCCATGAATACTGATGTAGGTAAGGTTTAATTTAGGGAACTGTATTTTTAGTGTTGTGGCTCTTAATCTAAAGAACCAGGAGATAGTGGTCTGGTTTCCAAAGGTCCATTAGGAAGTTTTCCAGGGACAAGATGGTAGTGGTTTCAACCCAGACCATAACACCTGTTGCTTTTGTTGAAAGTGATTCCTAAATTTATCTCATTCTGTGATACTCTAGTCTTAATTCTGAGAAGGACAAGGTAGACCAGATTTCCTGTACTCTTTAGCTTTCATCCTGGATTAGCAACAGAGGAACCTTTCTCTTCCGGGTCAGATAAGTGGTTTTCTTAAGAGTCAAGCACGTTTTTTTTGTTTTTTTCAGAATGGACTGAAAGTAAAACTTTTTTCTAATTCTATAAATAGAAGAACTTTCAATTTTTAGTGTCCCTGAATCATCCTTTCCATATCTAGTCTAATAGATACTGTAGAGAACGCAGAATGAGAACAAGGGGTGTGATTATGCAGCAGGTAATAGGAGGAAAGCTTTTTTTCAAAATAATACGTAAGTGTGGGCTAGGATCATCTGAAAACTGAAAATGATTTATAAAACAATTCCATAGTTATAAAATGTATTTCTTAAATCTGCTTTTCCCCATAAGAGTTTTTCACATTTAATCATTTAAGTGTTAATTATCTAGAATGTGTAATATACAATTCAGTTATGTCTTCTTTTCCCTTCTGCTATCTGGTTTTTGGTCATTTCACAGCTCATTAGCATTCTTTCTCTGGGACAGTAAGAGCAACTGTAGCTCAAACAGTGTTTTCAAGCCTAGGTAAAGGTTTGGATTTAGGACGGGTGATAACCAATGGTTTAGATATCACTTTTCTTTAATAATCATCTGGTTAGGCTCCACTGGCCATTGGAGAATTAAAGAAGTTGAAGATATTGTCACTACTCTTAAGACTCTTACAATATAATTGGGAAACAAGGTTTGTGCACAGTGAAGTCAAATATTAATGCAAGGCAATAGATATTTAAACAACAATGTGAAAGAAGCTTATAGGCCTTTCATTGTAAATAAAAGGGAGGATGCAGTATTGTTGGAACAAGATTGCTGTATATATTCTCCAAAAAATAGTGACATTTGAACTAAATATCAAAGAATAAATGAGATTTCAATAAGAGAAGAGGGAAAGGAGAAAATTCATCACAAAAGAATACCACAAGGAAATTCTAACACTTCATGTTCCTATGTCCATATATACTTTTAAATAAAATATTTCAGAGAATAATATAAGCTCTCTCATCTTGTCTACCTAGCTTTGTCAAACATCTACTTTTTGCTATATTTGCTTTATCTATTTCTCTTAGAGGGAAAAAACAACAGATTTAGCTAGAATCTAAACAACCATCATTACTCTGCATCAGAAAACATTTAATCTGAATTTATAATTTATCATTATGAATATTTTAAAATATCACATGTGGAAATACACAGTATTATCTTATATATTTAAACTGAATGTAAATAATAACATTCTTTCTGTATCTTCTACCACTTTCTTTTTTATTCTACATTCTATTTTTTGAGAGGTATGCATTTTATTTCATTTATTTTAACTATGATATTGTGTTCCACTGTGTGATCATATAATCTACTTATATGTAATCTTCTTAGGTTGTTTCCAATTATCATTAAACTGTGAGATAAGGGCATCTTTATCTTCAATAAGTATAGCTAAGTTGGCCTTCTATGTATGCCTCCCAATTGTACCAACCACCATTTCTCTCTCCAGTAGCACAGATGCATTTTCCCACATTTACAATTCTGATCACTAGACTAAATACAGGCATGGAACTGGTCAAGTATCGTAGAGTTTACTTTTCCTGTGAACTGGCTGAGAGGTGATGCCCAGCACTGAAAATCACCATGAATCAGCCCAGCTACAGCTAAGAGAAGATAACAAGCCTCTGGGAGAGAATTGGGAAAGAACAGAAGGAATGATATAGAGGTCTAGGACTGAGTGCACATTTTATTCATGTTTGCACCGCCAAGATTGAGGGCAATCTGAAACTAATAATCAAGGCTCAGCAGACATTAAATTGACTGGAACTGATCATAAACCCTGATCTGATTCTGACTTTCACCTCTGTAAGCCTCAATTTCCCCATATGTAAATTATGGCTAGTAATTCAAGGAGTCATTCCAAAGGTAAAGGGAGATAGAGATTTATAAACATTGTTATGGAAGTTAGTAGCATTGTTTTCACCTTGAATTTTTTTTAAAAATAAGGTCTATAAACATTCTCTGCTCCTAAGTGAGCAGTCTTTTTCTTTTTTTAAAGACTGCTCATCATTGCTTTATATGCTCAAACTTCTGCTTAGTAATCTCAGGCTTTAATGTCTTAACTTGTGGCTCAAACTTACATGTCATGATCACATTCCCTCTTGCACTTTCTAAATCTGTCACTATCCTTG
This sequence comes from Uropsilus gracilis, assembly GCA_004024945.1. Classification (NCBI taxonomy): domain Eukaryota; kingdom Metazoa; phylum Chordata; class Mammalia; order Eulipotyphla; family Talpidae; genus Uropsilus; species Uropsilus gracilis. The sequence goes on along the minus strand of PVHY01015513.1, from coordinate 1,161 downwards.
CAGTGACGTTTCCTAAGGCTTTCTCATTTTCTCAAATTCAACATGCCTAAATGTTCATTTCAAATTTAGCTTCCCCTCAAGGAAGACTTTATTTCTATTGTTGGCATCTCAGTAGCATGATTATTCTCTACCATAGAAGAGGGTAATGGGGCCAGAGAGACTAATAAAGAAGCTTGCACCACATAGCAGAAAACAGACTGTACTCAGATTTGCAGTCATGGTGTTTGGGGTTTATTTGAAATGACCAGAAAATACTCGTAGGTGAGAGGATTCATAAGCCCTAATATTGGCATCAGCAATGTAAACATATTATGCTTTCAGGCAATGAAAGTTCATCAAATATTTTTCAGATATTGATGCCCAGTTAATAGATTTGATATTGAGATAGTACCACTGCTTCTATGCAGCTCTATACCTACGCTTGTAAAGTGCTCCTCACAAATTTCATGGAGGAACTTAGTCATTTGTAAATAAAATACAAAGCAGGAGGAGATTTCATGGGTTTCCTTCCTTTTGTTTCTTTTACAATGAGAATAATTATTCCATCAACACATGTTTAAACTCTTATGATAGTATCAGATACATAGCTGGAAAATTCACACTACCAGATGAGGAATAATTTCAATGTGTGTGTATGTTAAAATATCTTTAAGTAACACAGATAACCAGATTCCAGATTGAAGGTGTGGCTAGAATATGAGAAGAGTCATGTCCTGATCCAGATGGGCATTGCCACGAGTTCAGACCCAGCAAATGGATGCTTCCCGGGACAGAGATCTGGGTCAGTTTGAGAAATAGGTCATCTTCATATCCACCCAGAGTTCAAGTGGGTAGTAAGGAATCAATGGTAAACTCCTGGCACATTATTTAACTGAGTTTTACTATCTATTCTTTGTGTTTTTTTTTTTTTTTTTCTTTTGCTGTTGTTTTTTTGAAACTAGGTCTTGCTATTTTTACCCATGGAACCCCAGGCTCTCGTTGCCCGGGGTACCACAGACTCAAGCAATCCCCAGCCTCAACTTCCCAGGTAGCTGGGATTACAGGCGCGCACCACCACAACCAGTTATTTTTTGGAACTAGGTCTTGCTACGGGCCCCAAGCGAGACTCGAACCGCGATCCCTAGCCCTGGCCGCTTCATAGGCTGAAGCTTACAGGCATGA
>PVHY01015512.1:0-35857 GCA_004024945.1 Uropsilus gracilis | reverse complement strand
TTTGAGACTAGGTCTTGCTATTTTTGCCCATGGAACACCAGGCTCAAGCTGCCCAGGGTACCATGGACTCAAGTGATCCCAGCCTCAACTTCCCAGGTAGCTGGGATTACAGACATATGCCACCACGCCTAGCCATATATTTTTTTGGAACTAGGTCTCACTACATGCCCCAGGCAGGACTTGATCCGTGATCCCCAGCCACTTCATAGACTGAAGCTTACAGGCATGTGCCACTGTGTCCGCCTACCTAATGCCCCTTCTTAAGATGTTTTCTCTGAGCTTATATAGCACATATAAAGTCATTATGTTATTAGTTATTGGATATGGACCAAAATAGTTGCTAGGTAATAGGCAAATATCTCATTCAATCCTCATGACACCCTTCTGAAGGACAGAGAGTAACTGTCCTGTGTAACAGATGGCACTCAATAATGGAGAACGACACACTCAGGTGTCTGTACTTTGTAAGTAGCACACGGACTAGGACATTCTTCCAAGCCCTGTTCTTTGTACTAGATTGCAATGTCCTCTCTTCTGAGTGGCTATAGTTTAGATACTCATTTACATCATGTTCATGGTCTTTCTTATTGTAAGATCGAAATTTTTGATGACAGGGACAGTGTTGTTACATCATTTGTGACCTGCCTTTTATACATCACATTTTTGCAGAGCTTATTGACTATAGCTGTGTATATATTGACTTACTGACTGTATTGGCTTATTGACTATACCTGTGACTTTTATGTTGGTGGGTTTTCTTCTTATTGTTACAGATCTCCTTACAACATGCATTATACCTCCTGCATCATGGAATGCTTGAGGATGCAAATAGAAGTCTCAGCCAAGCAGAGACATGGCGGTATGGTGAAAAGTCATCTTCCCAGGAAGTATTAATCAACCTTATTCAAGCCTATAAAGGGCTCCTGCAATATTATAGTTGGTCTAAAAAGAAGATGGAATTGTCTAAACTTGGTGAGTGAATAGGAGTAAGCTTTTTCTTGTAGTGATGAATCAGAGGAACAGAAGGGATCTCTTTTTTTTTAATTTTTTTTTAGTAATTAATTTATATATAAATTTCACATCTTTGTAATCCCAGGGATTCACCCCCCCACCCTCCCTGACCATTCCCACCCTTTCCCCCCCACCCCAAGCTGTGTACTTCAGATTGGTTGGTAACTTGTTTTGACTTTTCCTCATGTCTTTTTGTTTATTTTTTCTTATATCCCATATATTAGTGAAATTGTTTGGTTTCTATCTTTTTCTTTTTGACTTGTTTCTGCTAATATAATTTCTTCTAAGTACATCCATGTTACCATAAAATCATCTAATTTGTCATTTTTAAATAATGAGTAATATTCCATTGTGTATATATACCATATCTTTTTCATCCATTCGTCTGTTTTGAGACATTTAGGTTGCTTCCAAGTCCTTGCAATTATAAATAGTGCTGCAGTAAACATCCAAGCACAGGTGAAGGGATCTCTTTTTTTTTTTTAATTTATTGTACATACACACACACATACACACACACATATTTACATCATTGTCTACCCCGAGGTTCTGCTACCACCTTATACTTGTGAACCATCTTAATCTCACATGCCCATCCCTCCCCTGATTTTACCCTCCCCCTCTCTTGCTCTATGCTTCAGTTCTGTTGACAGTTTTAAATTTTTCTTGCCCATTTGTTTGTTTTCCCTATATTCCTCATATAAGTGAGACCATCCAGTATTTCTCTTTTTCTTTCTGGCTTATTTTTGCTAACATGATTCCTTCTTGCTACATCCATTCAAAAGGACAGATGGGATCTTTAAGAGTAGCTGATTCCCCACAACCAAGCCTGGCATTATCCATTTTATAGGGAATAGACATTTCTATTGATGTAAACATTTTGACCATAATTTATATATTGCTGGTATAGCAGATTTTACAGACATTGGTTAGATGATTTATAAGTCAAGTTCATGAAGTTCATAACCACTTAGATTTGCTGCTTTTTTAAAAAGTTATTTCAAAGATAGGCTACACAAATTTTCTTCACTGTATTGTTGCATATAACTAATGTTTGGTTCTGTGTGTTTAGAATGGAGTTTAGTTTGTTTATAATGTTTGTCACAATAATGTGTTTAGAAAATAATGTGAGAGAAAGTTATTTCAATACAACGGTTGTAGCAATTTTTTTTTAATTTATTGATACTCTCCCCCAAATTAACCATATATATCCTTACTTCTCAAACTGAATGTTCTTTGTGTTACTTTCATTGGCAATGTTGTCCTCTCCTGTTTACAAATTTGTATTTTTTGAAGCTGTATACATCTCTCAGTTCTCTTTCCCTTGCTTAGCTTTCTCCATAGCTTCTCTAGAGCCGGTCCCTTTCTTTTCATTTTCTCCTCTCTCCAAATCTCTGTCCTATTTACCATATCATAGATGGTATAGGCAGTGTTTCCTTGATATCCTTGTGATAAGTAGTATTTCCTTGGTCTCCTGGCATGTGGGTTTACTAATCTAAAACCTTTCTTTCCTCTTTCTATTTATAATCTCTCCCAAGACACTTTTGAGAAGCTGTCTTCATCATGATCATTTTGTAAGGTCTTTGGTGCAGTCTCTGTCTAGAATCCCATCAGCCCTTGAATACTCGTTTACACCCTTCATCTATATTTTAAACCTAATATAGCAGCTGCATATTCTACCTGTATCATTTGGCTCTTCATCTCTGCTTTTCAATTATACTAAGATTTTTTCCATGTATGTTTTGTTATATCACCTCTTCTAGGCCAAAAATAAATCTATTTTTGAAATCCCCTACCTGTTCTGTTTCTTTTGTTAGCCTTGTCATTCAGCCTTTTAGAATGTTTTTTTTTTTTCCTTTAAAAAGCTTGCTGTTATTGATCAGTTAAATTTTTAAGTCAATATTTGCTTCCCTACTCACACATGGTCAGGTCGAAGTCAAGTTGATGATTGAAAGCAGTTGGAATATGGCATTTACATCATCATTCCCATAGACAAATGATTCAGTGCCTTCATGCAGCTGACAGTGTTCTATAGCAATAGAATATGAAGATGGGATATTATGTGGGGCCTTCTAGATGATGTTTAACCTCAAGTATCTATTTAATAAGGAAAAAACTCTAGAACTAGTTCTGTATAACCAAACACATGAAAAAGTAACATGTGAACTTGTATTCAAAGTTGGTTTGGGATTTATTGCTTCTGTGGCCTGTCCTAGTTGTTCTTGATGCACTGAGAACCCCCTTTGATAAATTCATACCCAGCTTATACTTTCTTAGGGATGTCTTTTTTTCTTTAAAACATTTTTATCTCATCTTTTACCTACTTAACCCTTATCATCTCACTTTTAAGTCCATTGTGATATTTATTCTGTTGATCCACTGGGAAAAGAAAACCAGTCCCTCCTTTTGGAGGATACCCTTTTGGCCAAAAAGTAACATGGGTACCAAAAAGTACTTTGTTCTTTTATTAGCTGCTGCTTTTGAAAGACTGGTCACTTTCCTTTTAAACCTCTAATATGCTGAAATATAACTCATTCAGAAAAAACATATTAAGCAGAGATGTGATAGAATGAATAATTAGAACACAAACACCCATGTGACTATTTCCCGGCTTAGAAAGCACACAGATGCTGTCACCATGAGGTGCCCATGGTGCCCTCTGTTCTGTCTCCAGGAAACCACTGCCCTGGCTTCAGGGGTAATAACTCCTTTGCTTTTCAAATACCACTTAAGTCCACATCTGTGAACAAGGTGGTTTAGTTTCACCTAGCTCTGGTTGCTGTATTTGGAGTCAAGCTGTAGATTTTCTCATATGTTTTGTTGAACATTGATGTTGATGCATTGGTTTCTTTAGTTACTTATGCTTTTAACATCTATCTAAGAAACCATTGACTACTTCGGAATCACAAAGATTTACAGTTTTTTCTTCTAGGAATTTTGTAGTTTTACCTTTCAGTGTTTGATTCATTTTGAGTTCATTTTTATGTCTGTTGGGTGTGAGGCAGGTAGGTCCAGTTTTGATATTTTGCATGTGGATATTCAACTCAAAGCACATTTATTGAAAAAACTCTTATTTTCCAGTGGAATTGTCTTGTTACCTATAAATATGTTGTTTTGTCTGTGGGGCCTAAATTCCCTTTCATCTATCTGTTGATGTCAATAATTAGGTCCATATCACACAGCCCTGTTCATTGCAGTTTTGTAATAACTTTTGCATTTCTATAAAAATGATAGGATGTTTGTCAATTTATGCAAAAAAGATGTTTGTCAATGTATGCAAAAAAGATGTTTGTCAATTTATGCAAAAAAGATGTTTGTCAATTTATGCAAAAAAGCCAACCAAGGATTTGTATAGCAATTGCATTGATGCTATGGACAAATAATAGGTCCCCCTCCCTATGCATTCAGGTCCTCTTTCATTTCTTTGAGAATTATTAGTTTTCACATTATAATTTTATCTCTCTTTTGTAAAATTTATACCTATGCATGCTTGAGGTGGTTTTTGTTTGGTTTCATGTTTTTATGCTATTGTAAATGGCATAATTTTGTAATTTCAGTTTTTGATTGTTCATTGCAGGTATAGACATACTACTTTTGATACACAATTGAGTACTGTGTGTTGATTTTACATCCTGCAACTTCACTTGAACAAAAGTAGGACTCATTTATTAGTTCTAATCATTTTAGTGAATTCTTACTGTTATCTGTATACAATATTTTGCCATCTGCACATAGAGATGTCAGGTAGAATTCTACTTATTCTTTTTATATCTGATTATCTTTCATTCTTACCATGTTGCCCAGGTTACAATTTCCAGTTCAGTACAGTATTTAAAGAAGTGGCCAGTGAGGACTTTCTCACTTGCATGCTAAGTCTAACGTTAGCTATAGGTTTTTTCTTTTTCTTTTATTTTTTTTTAATCTTGTAATTTTCATACAATATTGGTCACGCTTGTATGGTTGTCATTCCCCTTAGATTTGGCCCTCCCTTCTGTTTGTACTCCTTATCCCTCACCCTATTCCCCTTTCCCCCTTACCTCCTCTGGTCATTCCAGTTCCTCTCACTGCAAGCCGTTGGTCTGTGTTTGGCCCACTGTCTTTTCTTTTTCTGGAACTATGTCCTCTTTCCCTGGGTGCGGACTTGCACTCCTGGACAGCAACCAACCAGGCTGCTCGGATCTCCAGGTGTAACTGGGGCAGATAGCCAGGCCAAGTATGTCAGGAACTTATTGTCGGGCAAATTTGTGGTGCACTTCTCCAGGATCCTTTCTGGTGTCTGTCATGTGTTGCTGGTTCTGTGCAGTAAAGTTCTGATATCTTGGTTTGGAAATCCAACTCCCAGCCACTGGTGGTAGAGGAGTTCCCTGCTGGGGACAGACCTCCCCATGTGGTTGGTCTAGATCCTCTCCTCTCTCCTGTTGGCAGTTCTGTCATGGGCCACAGCCACATCATTGTGACTTTCTTCTCCCATTGATTGGTAAAGGTGGGAACCTCATTCACGTTGCACACAACTGTGGACCAGGGGTTTGGTTCCCCAGTCCCCAAGACGATGCTAGTAGAAATCTGTGATAGGTCTCCTCAATCACTTGTCTCACCTTCTTGTCTCAGTGGTTCCCAACATGTTGCTTGTCCTACCCAGGTGGTGAGTGTATCCAGGGCCATTACTACTTTCTTTCCTCTCCATTATATCTGCAGCTGGAAAGACTGGATTTTTCATTCCCAGTGCAGATCTGATTGAGGTTTAAGTAAACCAGAGGTGGGGGCAGCCCCCCCAAGACCATGCCTTGGCAGAGGCGCCCAACCCCCACCCCCTGTCCACGTGGAGGCAGAGGGCTGACTTACCCAGACTGAGATCCTTGGACCTGGAGACTTGGAGACCTTGAGATCCCTATGGCATAGGGCTCACCCTTGCCTCCCACCCCACCAGCAGCCTAGGCTGTGGAAGAGGTGTGCTGGAGCTCTTCTCCAAGGACCTGCACCCTTTAAAAGGACCTCAACTCCCACCTCCAGCCCAACTAGGCTCACTGGGCCAGACTTGGAAGGCGGAGCCTACTAATCCCCTCTCCTTGCTCAGGACCCCTATGTATGACCTACCCCAACCTCTGACACTGAAAGATTGAAGGCTAGGGCCTCCAGCCCCCAGCCCCCAAGAACCTGAGACCCTGGTGGTACAAGATTTACCCTATCCCCTACTGGGGGGCTCCCCAAAGAGCCAGGCCTTTCAAGGGGGCCTCAGCCCCTACTCTGCTGTGGGTTTTTTGTAGATGTCCTTCATCCTGTTCCTAATGTTGAATTTTTAAGTGAAGGGTTATTGAATTTTATAAAATGTTTTTTCTGCACTCATTGAGATGATCATGTAGTTTTTGTCCTTATTCTATTGATTTGATATATTAGAATAATTGATTTTCAGAAAACAACTTTGTATCCCTGGAGTAGAGCACACTTGGACATGGATGTATAATCCTTTTGTTTCTGGATTTCATCTTGTAAACATTTTGTTGAGGACTTTTTGCATCTCTTTTCACCAAAGATACTAGTCTACAATTTTCTTTTGTTTGTCTGATTTTGGTATTAGAAAAATACTGCTATCACTAAATCACTTGAGAAGAGTCTGCTCTGGTTTTTTTGTTGGGGAAGAAGAGTTTGTGAAGAATTATTGTTGTTTAATTTAATTGTTTACATTACTGTTTGTTAGGATTCACCAGTGAAGCCATTAAGGGTATACAGTTTTCTTGTGGATTCAGTTCAGCAGAAGTTCTCAATACTGACTGACTTTAACGATCTTTTATCCTTGGGCAGATGAGGATGATTATGCTTACAACACAGCATCCCAGAATATGCTCAGCCATAGCTGGAAGACATCTATAAATCTTTGTCCATTGATTCAAATTCCAGGTGTTTGGGACCCTTTTGTGAAGAGTTATGTGGAAGTAAGTACGCTTGTCATAAAACTTTATAGGGTTTATTTTGTTGTAAGCCAAATCTGTTGACCAGAAGGCAACTAATAAGAGAAAGTTAGTCAAAAACAAAAAGGAATTTGATGTCTCTGTAGTTGTAATACTTTTTTTTTATGTTACTAATATACTGTAAATGTTGCTGTTTATTTTTAAAACTGGATAACATGTTATGGCCAATTATGTATAAAATAAAAAGCAATAGAGCTCTAAATGCCAATTCTGTAGTATAACTTACTGATCTTTAAAGAAAAGCAGAAATGTATTATGATGTGTTGGAATATAGGTCAGTGAACAAAAAATCTGAAACTAGCTGACAATATAGGGATGACACATAATACCGCTTAGGAAGCCTTGGCTATAAGAATGTCTTGTCATCTCAGTTCTTGTCAAAGGACAGAGACCTTGGCACTGAACATTAGGACTAATAATTAATTTTGGGGACGTTTCATGGTGCTTTAGATCATTACTGTATAGTCAGATGATCTCTTCCTAAGAAGCCATATGCCACTTAGGAGATTCCTGTATAAGGATGGGAACAAAATGCTCTGCTTTGTGGCTAAAGCTCAAGAAGGCTCTTAGGTAGCTGCTTTGTGTGGTCGTTTTGCAGTTGATAGTGTGCCCTGCTTAGAGGACTTTATTCCTTATCAGAATGGTTCTTAGGTTGAAGTTGCTGTGTTTTTCAACCACAAAATAAGGTCAGGAAACATTCGGAACCCATGTAGGATTTTGTTGTAAGAGATTCACCCCGTAGATTGTAACACACTGATAAAAGCAAAAAGTGCGTAACTGTTCTCTGTACAGTAAACACTATATGTTAGCTTTATGACTTCCGCACCCATCTGTAAAATTAAACTGTGCCCTTTTTTTGTAGAGTTAAAGATTTTACAGAATCGTTCTAAAGTATTATTACTTATTTTATATAGATGTTGGATTTCTATGGAGATCGAGATGGAGCTCGAGAGGTACTCACCAATTACGCCTATGATGAAAAGTTCCCATCAAATCCTAATGCCCATATCTACTTATACAACTTTCTAAAGAGAGAGAAGGCACCAAGAGAGAAACTGATAAGTGTGCTTAAGGTACAGACCTTTTCTTTCAATGTTTGAAAAGGGTGGGGACTTATTTTAAAACATCCTTAGGTCATTACTTTCCAACGTTGCAATCGTATCATCCATAGGAGGAAATGCCAGTGTATGGGTAGTAAACAGTAGTCTGCAGGCTTTGGCAGACTCTACCACTGTCAAACTCAAGTGGGACTGAAGGGAGAGGGTCAAAATTTCAGGAACCCTGTGCCACCTCACTTGGAAAGCTCTGCATTGCTGTTTTTTGAAGGTTACCTCTATTGAAATTTACCTTACATTCGGTGAATCAATTTATGTACATCTTTGAATGCATTTTGACAACCACATGCATTCATATTCATGAACTGTGATGACCCTCACCCCAGAAAACCCCTCATTAGCCTTTAGCCAGTCCAGCCACATGCCCTGGCTCCTGGCAGTCACAGATCTGCCTTCTATCACTGTAGATTAATTTTGTTTCTTTCAGAATTTCATATAAATGAAGTCTTACCATAAGTATTTTTTTTGTCTGCCTTGTCTTACTCTTCATCTATTACTGTATCAACACTTTGTTCCTTATCATTGCTGATTATATTCTATTTTTATGCATTTGGTTTAGTTTCACTTTTTGGCTATTATGAGTGCTACTGTGTATACTCATATCTTTGTGTGCACATTTATTTTCCTTGGTGGAGGAGAGGGGAGGGGGATTCATTTTTTCCACTACCTGAGAGTGGAATTGCTGGAAAATCTGTTTAACTTTTTTTTTTTTTTTTTTAGTAATATAAATTTTTAATGAATAAGGTTTGTTGACATTGCCTTTTGGATGTTCCTCCCCCCTCCTCTATCCCATCCCACTCATCTCTCCATCTTCTTTCACTGCCATTTATTGTTTAATTTTTAGTCCCTTGGGTTCTTCCTTTTCTTTCCTGTAGCAGTGTCCTTTTGTCCCGTGTGAATGTGATTTCCTGGAACACAGTGGCTTGTGCTTAGTTTTCCAAGTGTCTTTTTGCTGCTGACCACCAGTTCACACATGATTGTGTTCTTTCAGTGCCTCCTCCTTCTTTCTGATTGGCTGCTCCCACCCATTTTCTGTCATATTTTGCTCCTTCTTTGATTTGTAGTTCTGGTTGCTGGCTTTGGGAGCCTTTCTCCTGGCCAAAGTTTGTGCACCAATTTTTCTCATCGAGATAAGCCCTGGCAGATGGTTGGTCTGGTTCGTTGTGGGGCCACTGCCCATCTCTGTGGCTTTCCTCACCCCCTAAAGTGGAAGGGTCCTTTGATCATGCTGAAGGCATCCCTGAACGGGAAATTCCATTCTCATCATTGTAAATCTCAGTGGTTGTATTTCTGAGGTAGTTCATCTCTATAATCAGTCTTATTTAGTCCTGTGTCCCATGGATCTGACATGTTTGTTGTTCTGGAATACTTCTTTGTTTTTCACCTCTGTATTCGTGTGCAACTGCCATTGAATCACTGATTTAGTTGCTTCTGGTGAGGGTTGACTGGATTTGGAGAATACCAGAGGGAATGACCTCTACCACCCACTACCCCCCACCAGTCTGTATGTCTAGGCAAGGGGCTCAGTGCCCAGAAGCATGGCTGAACCGGGCGTGTGGGCCTATGTTTAACTTCTAAGAAACTTTGGCTGTTCTCTAAAAGGACTATTCCCGTGGCATGGCTAGCACCACAGTGTGACAGTTCAATCTTCACATCCATGTCAACTTTTTGAATTATAGTCATTCTTGTAGGTGTGCAAGGTGGTGTCTCATTGTGGTTTTCATTTACATTCCTCTAAAGAGTAATGATGTTGAACAATTTTTCATATGCCTGTTGACTATTCTGTATCTTTCATAAAGTATCTAGTCAAATGTTTTGATCTGTTTTGAGAAGGGTTTTTGTCTTATTTGGAAGTTTGGAAGTTTTTATGTAACCTGGCTTTTCTTGTGGTAAAATATACATGCCATTAAATTGACCGTTTTTACCATTTTAAGTGTACTCTTTTAGTGGTATTCAGTACAATCATGGTTTTATGCAGTCATCACTACTCTTCATATGTACAACTTTTTCATCATCTCACATAGGAACTCTGTTCATTAAACAATAATTTCCCATTATCTCCACTATTATTAAGAGAAATTAATAAAGATTCACCTTTTATTTCCTGGGAAATTATTTCTGTGTAAAGTTAAAATGCCTCAGGATGCAAACAGGGTAAATTTTTTATAATATTAAATGTGTTGAATTTTAAATGTGTTGAAATAAAAAATACAATTTTACTTTAAATCTTTTTTTGTATATCCATGAAAATGGTCCTTCCTGTTCATAAAAAGAACAACTTTTTGTTTCTATTGTGTAAAAAGATTGTTTAAAATACATAAATACTTACTATATTCTGTTCTTTAACACAGTCTTCAAAAATAGCCGTCCTTGTCTTTTTTGGGGTTTGTTTTATATAAATGCTCTGTGACTTTATGTAATGAGTAAATATTCAGTATCTCTGCTATGCAATATTAGTTATTTTTCCCTTATTTTCTAACTCAGTCCTGGCTCCTGATAAGTTCTTTTTAAATGTGGAAAACATTTAAATGTTTATCAAGTGCAGGTGATGAACTGGTGTAAGAGGAGGTAGCATGGGGGAAACAACAGAGACCTGAGAGCTCAAGGAGACAGGAAGTGGCCAGGTACAGAGGAGGCAAAAATAAATGAATGAATGAATGTAAAAATGTATGAAGACAAAATAAAATGTTGCTCCCTGGCTCCCTCCCCCACACTCCAAGACTGTCTTGTTATTTTCAGGTATTTGTTTTTAAGTCCCTTGACTTAGGACACCTTTCTGTACCCAAAATGAAACTGGATTAAAGCAAAATATCTTTTACGTCCTTGTACTAAGGGCATATTAGTAAGATCTTTATTTGAAAACAATCTAAAATTTGAAAAATGATTTTAGAATGTGTAAAAGTCACATTATTCTTTCCTTCAGATTTTGTATGAGATTGTACCATCTCATAAACTGATGTTAGAATTCCATAGACTACTGAGAAAATCAGGCAAGTAATTTTGTTTTGTGTCCTTTGTTTTGTGTCACTGTAGATAGAGTAGGGTCAACAACTGTTCTGTGCACCAAATCTAGCCCTCACCTGTTCTTGTAAATCCAAGTCTGTTGTAGTACAACTATGTCCATTCAGCCTATAATGTCTGTGACTGCTCTTGCACCTTGATGGAAGTGTGTGTGGCTGTGACAGAAACCACATGGCTTGCAAAGCTTAAATATTTACTTTTCTTTTATAAAAGTTTGCTGGCCCCTGTAATGGAAGATTAGTCATTAGTTAGTAAAAGAGAAAAGACTTCACTTTATATAGTTCACCTTGTTTTAATCACTACTCAATATAGAAATGAATGTCCTTTAACTTAATCCTAGTAGGTATTAGGATTGTCTTGGTACTTCTCTTGATAGAGAAGAATCTATCTATTTTGCCTAAATAAGGCAGAAACTGTAAAGAATATTCCCAGGAGCACAACCCATTTAGAGATTAAGGGCAGCACCTTGACTTATTAGTACTGACTGAATTATTAAAGTTTTCAGATTCATTACAGGAGTAGATAGGTGTGCTGAGTTGTTTTTAAACCTTTTACAAAAGTAGAATCCTTATGATTTAGTCATGTCTTACCTGTTAGTTATTTGTTTAGCTCTCTGGTATCTTTCATAAACTTGAGATGCTATGCCCATTACAGACAAAGAAGAACACCACAAACTGGGATTGGAAGTATTATTTGGAGTCTTAGATTTTGCAGGATGCACTAAAAATATAACTGCTTGGAAATATTTGGCAAAATATCTCAGACAGATCTTAGTGAGGTAAGTAAGAGACACAGTATTACTGGGTAGGCATAAATAATATTTTCCAATATTTTAGCTAATATCAATTTTTAAATAAGATTTCCTTTTATGTTTTTGAATTTCTTGAATTATGTCTTTGTTCTGAGTACATCAAGAGCAAGGAAATAGAAAAATCTTTTAACATTTTTTATGCTATCAAAAAAAAAGCATATCTCACACTCTACTGCTAGAAAGTAGATGTGTTTTCTTTTTCTTTTTTTTTTTTTTTTTTTTTTTTTTTTTTTTTTTTTTTTTTTTTTTTTTTTTTTTTTTGAGACTAGTCTTGCTATTTTTGCCCATGGAACCGCAGGCTCACGTTGCCCGCAGTACCACAGACTCAAGCAATCCCCAGCCTCAGCTTCCCACTTAGCTAGGATTACAGACACACACCACCATGCCCAGCTATTTTTTGGGACCAGGTCTTGCTGTGTTGCCCCAGGTAGGACTTGAATAGCGATCCCCAGACCCACGTGACTCCATAAGCTGTCGCTTACAAGCACGCACCACCATGCCTGGTTCCAGATATGTTTACAAATTGGAAATAAGGGGTCACTGCCAATCTTCATAAAGGTCTTTGTGGTGCATGTCATTTGCTTCCAAGATCACATGGAAGCAGCTTTTCTCCTTGTTCTTAGTCTTTTCGGTGAGGTTTGAAGCCTCATATGATCAAGAAATGCTTAAGTCTATTGTGAGTGGGTATCTAAAACTGTCCCTCTGCTCCTATTATCAGTCCCACATTTTGAATAAAAGAAATGGAATGGTCTTTGTCATTTTTACTTGCATGTGAGAAGAACGGATGTCATAAAATTAAGTTTCATTTATTTATCATCCATAATAATTGGTTAGGGAATTCATGATCAGTGGGAATTTGTGTCAGACTCAAGTCTGACATGACCTTGGAGATTCTGACTATAAAATGCTTTTGGTGTCATCTATCAATATACTTACAGTAAACCACTTTTCATATTCAAAACATTATATAAACCCATGAGATGTTAAAGGCAGAGAAACGTGTTGTTCATCTTTTTAACTGCCAGAATTTAGAGGACCTTCTAACCGCTAGAAGTTTACAGCCCTACCACAGAGTCCAGATACATGTTGATTATTTTGCTCAATTAAATTTTGATAAATACTTAGCATTGTCTCTGTTCAACTGTCAAATTCTATATGTTCATGTGTCTGTATAATAATGGCATCTTAATGTGGATGGTACTTCTTTGTAGCACATGATGTAAGATAAGGGTTACAGAGCTAGCATCTGCTAAACATTCACTATGTACCAGATAGCATGCAAAGAGCTTTATATGAGACCTGTTTTGCTGCCTGCCAGCGTAATCCACAGTGTAGCAATGTGTGAGTTGGTTACTGTTAACATCCCTGGGGAAACTGAGGCTCAGAGAAGTTAAGCAACTCTGCCGTGAGCTTGCCCACAATCACATAGATATTAAATTGAAGAGCTGAGATTTGAATCCAGAATTTTGACTTGAAAGTCTGTAATGTTAAATGCTGTGCTCTATATACCTGGCTGATTAATTAGTTGAATGAAAAATGGGTAAGAGAACCTTCTGTAAATGTGCTATGCCTTGACCATAATGTGAAGTCAGTTTGGAAACATCTTCCTTCCTTCCTTACTGGACACAACTTAAATTCAGATTCTGATAATCATTGGTCTTCCATTTTGATGTTTTCTTTTCCAGAGATCATCTTGCCTGGGTTCAGGAAGACTGGAACTCCAGGAAAAACTGGTGGCCACACTTTCACTTCAGCTTGTTTTGGGCAAAAAGTGATTGGAAGGAGGATAAAACCTTAGCTTGTGTGAAAGCTCTGGTAGCAGGAATATTATTAGGAAGAGGTACTTTTATTTTTCTTAGACATAACTTTTGAGTGATTTTTAAATTCCAAAGGATGACCGTTCATATTGGTGCTTATCTGGCACAAGGCTGAGGGTACTAGATGCAAGAAGGTTGACTGGAGAAAGGAATACTGAGTTGGGACAGGTGCTCTGCTTATAAGGAAACACCATGGATTAAGAACAGTGTTTCATTTTGTCAGTTGTGATTAGATTTTAGACTCCAGTTTGAGTATCTTTAGGTACCAGTAAAATAAGGGGGTGCAAAAATTCTCATCACAAAGAGACAGAAATTTTAAAATAAATAAAATTTTAAAAAATAAAATTTTATGATGATAATGATGGCAACAAGACTTACCCTGGAGATCATTTCGCAGCATATCCTAACAATCAAATCATTAATGTTTACACCTAAAACCAATATAAGACTAAGTATCTGTTATGCTTAAAAAAATTAAGGAGATACTGTGTACATACTGTTTCCAGAATGAATCACCATTTGCCCTTGCTGTTTAGAAATCTTGCTGAGATTGCCTGCTTTATTAGAAATAGAAAAAATAGTTGTTTTAGAATAGTTCTCTATATTTACTAAATCGGTTTCTGTAATGATGAAACCTTTCTCCCTTTAAGAAAAAAATACCTACCATGAACTCCCTTAAGGGAGTTCTTTAAAGAAAGGGAAGTTGAGCTTTTTTTCTGGTGGGATACTTTGACTGTGAAGACTGACCTACTCTGTGCCACTGAAAAAGGAAATCTGGCCCTCACCCAACTCTGTTACAGGCTTGTGGGAGGTGGTGATGAGCCTCCTACAACCTAGAGTCAGCAGTTCTGGGGAGGCCAGAGTGTCCTAAAGAGATTCTTCGGGTCAGGAGTGTTTGCATTAGTTTGGAATTCATGTTCTCAGGAAATGTTTCAGATTATTAAATTTAATAAAATACTGGATACAAAGGGATTAAAACACAACAAAGAAATTTAAAGTTTTCTTTCTAGGATGCTGATGGCAAGGAACAGAAAAGTGATTTGAACTGTGATCTCCAACTAAGTTAGGAGTGTAGAGGTATCTATCTATACTGGGGTCTAAAGACACCTGCCTTTGGTGAGAGTCTAAAGACCTGGGTCGGTCCTCCAGTTCTGGGTCTCACAGGAGCCTGTTCTGTTACAGTATAGTGATCAACATCAAGTGAACATCACATCACAATGCCTTATAAAGTCTTACATACTCTATGATACCAGACACAATTGTGCCTGTAAATGGGCACATCACTTCTTTCAGAGGATGAGTGTGGGGTTGAGTCAGTCTTTTCAGGAGCTGAGCTGGCTTTTGTTCTTGCTAGAGTTACCAGCTTCACATCCTGGACTGAGGTTGCTTCATGCTTCAAACAGAGTGAGCCTTCCCTCCTTCCCCTGCTCTGCCAAGTGCAAGCTGGGTCCCTTCCTCCTTGGGGTGACCCTTCCTCCTTGAAATTAGGTCACTTGGCTGCCCCATGACTTAACTGTACTGGGCTCCAGAAAAGTCAGGAGTTTGTGGCTTTTTTCTAGGTTAGAATGAGCACAGGTTGTTTCTAGCTTTCTGTGTTCCAAATAAAAGCAGAATTCTGTCTATAGAGTATTTTGCTCTGACTAAAGTAGTAGATGGGTTTAGAGATAAATGATTATATTAATACCACAGACAGACCACTGCTACTCAGCTAATAAAATATTAGCAATTCTGGCATACATTTTTCCAGAAACAATAAAATGGTTACTATAGATACAGTATATATCCTGATAATTTCCTAGATAAAAATGGAGAGGTGTGTGTATGCTGAGACTATAATTTTTCATGTTTGATTTAGATCTCATTTATTTATCAATTTGAAGCAGTCTCTTACCATAGCCAGTTTTCATTTTTCTTACAGAAACTTGATTCATATTCTAAGATATTTGACAAGTGGTTCTTGGGGGTTTTGTTCTGTAATTTGTTTATTCTAATTCTTCACATCAAGGTTTTCTACTGAGAACTTTTTTTTAGTTGGAAATATATATATATACATATATATACACATACATTTATATGTATGTATATATATGTATATATGTATGTATATATGTGTATATACATATATATGTATATATATGTATATATGTATATATATGCACACATATATACATACATATATACATATATGTATATACATATATATGTATATACACACATATATACATACATATATACATATATACTTATACATACATACATATATATATGGTGGTTTTGGGTTTTTTTTACATCATTGTATAACTTGAGGTTCTCCCACCATCCTGTCACCCATGAACTGCCATCCCAATCTCCCCTGCCCATTCCTCCTCCAACCTCTCCCTCTTTTGTTTTATGCTTTAGTCTGCTGTCAGTTTGTTAGTTTTAACTTTTTTCTTGGCCTTTTGTTTGTTTTCCTGATATACCAAGTGAGACTACTTGGTTTTTCTCT
This sequence comes from Uropsilus gracilis, assembly GCA_004024945.1. NCBI lineage: Eukaryota > Metazoa > Chordata > Mammalia > Eulipotyphla > Talpidae > Uropsilus > Uropsilus gracilis. The sequence continues at coordinate 19,628 of PVHY01015512.1, read as the reverse complement.
TTTTCTTTCTGGCTTATTTCTCCTAGCGTGATTCCTTCTAGGTCCATCTATGTTATCACAAATGCATCAAATGTGTCTTTTTTTGATTGTGGAATAGTCCATTGTGTACATATACCACAATTTTCTGGTTCATTTGTCTGGAGGCATTTGGGTTGTTTCCATCTTCTAGCTATTATAAGTAGTGCTGCAATTAGCATAAGCGTACAAGTATCCTTTTGAATTAGTGTTTTGTTGTCCACTAGGTAGATTCCCAGGAGTGGAATTGCTGGATCTAATGGTATTTCCATTTTCAGTAGTTTGAGGGTCCTTCACATAGTTTTCCATAGTAGCTGGACCAGTTTGCATTCCCAAGAACTTTCTTACCATAGATTCATCTATACAAGATAGCATTTAGAAGGAAGCTCTAATAATTTGTTTGGAGAAGGTTCATGCAATAATGTGAATATACCATGCATATCACCTTAACTAACATTTAGCAGGCTGTATAGAAAGCTAAAGCATACGCTTTAATTATGCTACACAGGAACATCTGTGTATGTAGGAAGCAATTCATTTTGTTGGTGAAGTGCTCGGAATTTGCACTGCTATAGATAACATGAGTATATCTATTTGCATAATTATTAGAATGTCAGAGTTGAAGTAAAATTTTAAGAATGTAGAAATATATTTAAATTTGATAGCTATTAACACTCCTTTTACTTTGCTTTTGCTCTTTTGTTTTTTAGGTTGTAGATATTTTCGGTATATTTCAAAACAAGATCATCATGTCTTAAAGAAGAAAATTAAGCAGATGAAGAAATCAGTAAAGAAATTCAGTATTGTAAATCCCTGACTCTGATGCTGAAACTTACTTCACATGAGAAGCTACGGAGTAATTACTCAGCAAATGGTTGTTGAATCTATTTATTTATTTAATATTTCAAGAAGCTAGTTTGTTTAGTTATAAAAATGTTATTTTTATATTTTTTATGTTTTCTATCAGTTACAGCTAGAGAAACAATCTCACTCACTGCCTTTGTTCTTTGTAAATATGTATTTTGTGCTGAAATATTTATATGAAATAATTCTTTGAAATAAATACAATTTTTTAACCAGTTACTGCTATTTACAGATAATTTGCCTTTTACTATGGTGTAAACTTGTAAAATGAAACTCTGTTCTGCTCTGGTAACTATCCTTACTAGACTTATATCATGAAGAGACATTGTTATACATTCTGTTAAGGAAGTTGGGAAACAGAAAATTTAGGGAAGGATATCCCCCCCTTTCTCTTCTGGCACTAGTACATGGGCCTTTGAGCCAAGTGACCTTCTGATTGAGAGGGTTGCCCTCAGTTGGGTCAGAGAGGGGAGAAGAAGCTGTCTGGCTTCAGATGGCATTGACCTGACTTTACCGGACTCATAGTTTTGTTTCGCCTGGCACAGCAGTCTCAGACATGCTTTAGAACTTGCATGTCCCTTTCTCTTCTTTGGGTAACAGCAATGGCCACTGCATAGTGCAGCAGTGGCCACTGGATAGGGGAGGAAACTTCAGTGAAGTACAGTCTCAGGGTCACAAAGGAAACCCAATGGGAGCACTGAACTCAAAACCAGGAACATCTTCCCTAAAATATAAGATGTGTGTTATAAAATGTTATGGTCACTGATAGAATAAGTGCTTTTCCAAAACTGCCTGAGCTGTTGCACTTTCATTGTCCAGATAACTAGTATTTGAATTCCATGAAGTCTCCTCCTGACATCAGAGCAACTCCAGTAGTTAGATGACAAGTCACGCATTTTCCCTATTGCCTTACTAATACAACTACATATATATATATACATATACATTATATATACACATATGTACATATATATACACACTAATTTTAAAATTTGGAAGGCAAATTTGTTTTGTCAGTAATTTAATTTAGTATTTTATACTTAGTAAGGTGACTACCAGTAACTAACAGTCCAACCGTAAAATATATGTAAAAACATGTATGCCCCTTACGATTTAAACCTAGTTACCATCACTCTGAATTGGGGCTGCTTCACTGCTGAAGTCGGTCAATGTCGAAGGAATGAAATTCCTAGATTATGTGGGTAAAATCTCAAAACATAAGCCAGAATTGCCAGGGCATCTACTCTGAATCCTTCAGTCAAAAGCAATAAGATAAGATTTATGAATTCTCATGATCCTCTAGCAGAATGGATGTAAAAATGGAAAAGAGATGAATAGATACAGTACTTGGTCACCACACAAAGTTTAGTTTCCTAGAATTTTTGTACCACATGTTCACAATTATGTAATAGGAACAGGGTGAATCAGCATCTGAAATTTTTTAAGTACACAAAAGAATAGCCAGTTTCATAAACAATGATTAAAATTAATCTGATACCTTGAACCCTACATTTCATTATTATCTTCACCACAACCCTCTAAATTATCCTTGTCTTACCAAGAAAGAAAATGTGGTCCCCAGGGAACAGGTAACTTTCCCACCATCACAACTGGTGTTGCCACCAAGAACCCAAACTCTTCAGTGTAGTTGCAAAGATCACATTTGCACTGTCTGTGTTGTTTTCTAGTTCAGTTGGTGTTTGTGACATGCAGAGCACAGAGCTGGGTAGCAAGGAAGGAAGAGGACAGGGCATCCATCACCCAAAACATACCTCTCCCAGGCTTGGAAGACCCCCCCCCTTGGTCCTCACTTGGCCCTCCCCTGTGCAGCCTTTTCTCAAATCACCATCTTATTTAATTCTTTCTGTACATCTGTTTGTCCCAGTAGTATTGTTCTAGACTTAGTAATTTCCATATTACAAACACCCAACAGTTTCTGACTCAATAAATACTGAATTAAAGTGAGTGAGAATTTATGAAAGTTGTTAACCACTTTGTCTCATGAAAAGTATCTTGGCAAAGTTATGTGAACTGTAGGTTTTAGGTGGGTTTGAATCTTGCCCTGTTTTCTTCTAAAACCCTACGAAATAACCTTTTATAATGGATGAGGTTGTGCTTCCCATTAAAATAGGCACATCTTTTTCAACCCAAACAACAATCATGGACTTGAAGGCCTCACATACGCTTGGGGATACTCTTCCCAGTACCTTCTTTTCTAGCTCAGGGGACTGGTACCATCTGCATGCATTCCAACTCACTGCACTACTCTCGGGAGAGTGCCCCTAGTGGAGAGGTTGAGCTACTGTAGAAAGGATCTGAGTTTGGTTTCACTAATCTGGATCTGGCATTGCCTATTGTCCGCTGCCTAAAAGCAGTTGTCTCAACTGGTTGTCTAGGTTAGCAGATAAGCACATTAAAATCTATTAAAATTAGGACTTTTGTCTATTAAATGATGCCTTAAAAATGAAATACGGTCAGTGCTATAAGAAACTATTGCATCACATAAATTATCAGTATATTAGAATAAATCATTTAGATAGTACAAAGAATCACGATGGGAAAAAAAATGGGCAGACTTGGGTCTCCAGATTGTGAGACAATTGTGGGTTTCTCTTGCAGTCACCCAAGTTGTGATACTGGTTATGACACCCCAACAAACTAGTAACATATTCCCTTCAAAAGGGTGTGGGGAACGCTAAAGTGATTTCAACTCAGTCAGGTCCCAGATTATAGTTTCAGACTCATAAGCTCTCCTCAGTCAAACTTGTCTTCTGTTCCTCCCCATCTGTGCCTTACCTATGTACCTGTGCAGACTTCACTAAAATGTCTCTGTCCCTCCAGCCTGAGAGCATCTCTCCCCTGTGGAATTCCTAATGACTCTGGTTCCTTTGTAACATAACTGCCTTGTATTATCTGGAAACTTGTTTTAACTTTTCTTCTGAGTGCATAAATTCTTTTCCTTCCTGTATCAGCTTTTCATGTGATCATATACACCTGTTGAACTAACACTGAGACATCTACCGTGAAATTAATTGCATAATCATTACATAATCAAGTGTTATGTAATATATCTAAAATATTTATGTATTCCCATCTGAAATGTTAACATAGTTTAGTCATCAGAAACTTATAATGTACAATATGTGTGAGGGATCTACTAGCTGAGTTTTCCCTGCTAATTTGTAATTTTCTTGACCCCAAACAACATGACCTGAATTGAATTTACATCTCCTGACTTGACAGATTTGTGTTTTATGACCCAGTTTTTCTTTAAACATGTGCTATAATTCTATAATTGGAATCAGAATTATATTTCAATAAGGAGGTATTCTTTTTGGATTCAGTAATTTTTAGGGTAAAAAAAATTTTAGGTTTAAATTATTTTTAAGGATAAGACAAATGTCAGTGAAAGATCAAAAACTAGTCTCAGAGCCTATATGGAATGAGAGAATGCATTCATTCTCACACATCGAGGTTTCCTCCCATTTCTGAGACGGTCTTGGTGCCATGAATTACTGACTGAGGTTGGTCCAAGTGTTACTTCTCCAGCCCAAGGTGCCCAGAGCAATACAGCATTTGACCTTTGAGCAGATAGCGGCATGAGAACTGTGAGTCCTGGATGCTGGGTTCTGTTAAAAAAAGCCACAGGAACTAGGTCTGATGGGGAGCAGGACAAGGACTGCCCAGGCCTATGCTGGCCATCAGGGTAGGTGTTTTCTCAATTATAAAAAGTGGTTAAGTGTGATGTTGGGCTCTCACCACCCAGGACTCAGTCTGGCTGCTTCGGGACTCACTGCCCCCACTCTATGAAATCCTGGCAAAGGCTATTGTGAGTGGGGAGCCCTCCTTAGAAGTCCCTCAGGACAAAGCCGGGCATGGTGGCTTGTGCCTGTAAACTTCACCCTATGAAGCGGCCGGGGCTAGGGATCGTGGTTTGAGTCCCGCCTGGGGCCCGTAGCGAGACTTAGTTCCAAAAAAATACCTGGGCGTGGTGGTGTGTGCCTGTAATGCCAGCTACCTGGGAAGCTGAGGCTGGGGATTGCTTCAGTCTGTGGTACCCCGGGCAAGGAGAGCCTGCGGTTACACGGGCAAAAATAGCGAGACCTAGTCTCAAAAAAAAAAAAAAAGTCCCTAGAAAACTTTGGTTTCTTGTGATTTACAGAGAGCAGCACCTGCCAATCATTTTCTATAGAGAGTAGCTGAGGAGAGCACTGCAGGTAGGGGAAGAGTGTGGGAGTCCATTCCCCACACAGGGCCACATTCTGGCTCATGCCTTCTGTTAGTTTTGGGCCTGTGAGAGTTGGGATTTCAGTGTCATACACTCGTTCAGTACTAGAGCCCATGATGTGCAAAGGTCTTGTATAAAGCTAAGCACATTCCTAAAAACGAATGTCTAGATACACACTGAGTAAGCAGAGTGCCACAAGCAGGTTCAGATTTCCCACTGTTGACTGACCCTGTGGGATTCTTGTGAAAGATTGACTCTTGTTCCCTGTTCCCAGACAAATCTGATCAGTGTGGATTTGTTAATATACTCATCCTCAGACACTTTAATTGTTCTCCTTAGAGTAGCAACATGGAAGCTGGTTAGGTTTTAAAGACTGTGCTTTAGGATGAAGTCCAGAATGCTCAGAGACTTCTGAAAAATCTCTTAAATTGCCAACAAAGTTCTTGAGCTAGTCTTACAATTGGAATTGCTGGAAAATGATATGTGGGCATGAATATTTCATGAATAGAGTAAGTACAATATATAACAAAACTCTATACTCAACAATAGACTTTTCGTGGCACCAGTGATTAAACTATTTCAATGTGGGGGGTTGTTACCAAATATGGTTGAATGTATATAAATTTATTGCTAATCTCTCCTTACGATAGCTGGATCTAGAATGTTAAACACTATGAGGGCAGCAATTTTGTCTGGTTTGTTCATGGGTAGGTATAACTTCACCATCTAGAACTGGAACTTCAGTCAATATTTGGTAAATGAATGGGTAAAAAAACATTCTGTGCTTCCTGACGAAATTTTCCCAGTAACCTTGCCGAATCCTTGCTCTTTTTCTTTCCTCTTTTCTTTCACCTTTATCTTCTCCTTGCTATGAATGCTAGATTCATGAAATGTCCTTCCCCCCCACTCCACCCCCCCCCAGCCACTCCCAGTATACATCTTGTAAATCACAGGAACCATACAGCTCTCTCTTCCTCCTGCTTCCACTCCATCTCTCCAACATGCAGGGAATCCTGGGTGCCACTCGGAACACAGGGCACCCAAATCATGCCTCACATTCTGGTGTCTGGGACTGTGTAACCTCTAGTATTCTCCCTGTGAGACTCAGAGCTGCTCAGCTTGAGGAGAAACTGTAAACATAGTGTGAACTTCTTGGTCTCCCTCTCACCTCCTACCTGCCCCCCATTCCTTGCAGAAATTCTTTGCAGTTCTAACCACACTGCACATCTACCATGGACCATTGCACATTTTGGCTAAATAGTCACCCACCCCAATAACTCAGCAATGAGATTAAGACCCCACCAGCCTCTTGGTTAGATAGGGACACCTCTCGCAGCTCTCACAATACAAAGTCACCCAGCCAGCAGGGAGGGACACTGCTCATAAACTGTCTCTGGGAAACTGGTTGGAACTGGGGAGAAGAAAGGAAGAAGAAGCCAGGGGAAGGAGGAGGAAGTGCAAAGGGATTAAGTCAATTTGAGCAAACACAGCAGCCTGCTAATCCCTGGGTCAAAATGCCCAGCAAATCCTCTCCTGGGAGTATTCCGGCTTGTGGGTCCCCTGGCTCCCTCCTTCTTCTGGTTTTTTTGCCTCTACTTCCTGTTCTTGTGCCAGGTAGGCTGACTGTTAGTGATATTGGGAGAGAGAGAGAAAGCCTTTCTCTTTACTTTTTACTGAAAATCCTTTGCCTGTTTTTCCTGAGCCAGAGTCAAACCTTAAACTATTGCAAGCTGGGCAAATGGCTTTACTAACACTTAAACTTCACAGTCACCTTTGTTATTTAAATACCTGCCACTTGCCCCACTTGTACCACTTGCTCCAGGCCTCTCCCAGCTTGCAGGAAAAAATAAAAAACTTAGAACCTGCAGTTTAATTTTCTTTGTGTCCTTTGCCATGGGCAGTTACCTTACTTTAATTTTCAAAACAAGTCTTTTAAAACTAAATACAAACTCTTATAAAGTGAACAAATTATTATTTATTAATAAACAAAGTGATTATTTAAATATGTACTACAAGATAAATATGAAAAACCCAATGGCCCCACCATCATCCAAACTCTTTGTCCTTTAGTCTCTCTGATCATCTCACCACATGTCCAAGAGTTCAGCAACATGTGTTCCAAGTGCGGGGCATTCTTTTCCTCCTAGGGTGTGTTCCAACTTTTCCAAGCATGTAGTTGAAGGCATGATGTTCTTCTTTTCCTTGCATCATCCTCTTTACTTTTGGCAGTATTAAAAAATCCAAGATTCAGGAACCAATAAAGTCCATTTACTCAGGTCTCGTTCAACAGCCACTCCAAAAGCATCTGAATCAACTGGAGACAAACCTCCAAACTCCTTAGACATCTCAGCATACACACTCAGCTCATGCATGCTGAGGCCATAAATTCAACAGTCTGAGCTTATAACCCCAGGCCTCAGGCCAGCTGGCACATGGAGCTGCCCACATCTTCCTTCTCCCTGGACATAGCTGAACCTTCTCTTTGTTCCAGCTCCCCTTATATCATTTTATTTTTCTTTCCCATGCTTCCTAGAACAACCTTGTCAATCATGTCACATTGTTACAAAAAATCTTGTTTTCCTTTCTCCTCCCCCTTTCTATCTTTCTGAAGGCCATCACCACATCTTACCATGTCCTCTTTGAAATTTACAACTCTAAAGCAAGAGGAAAGTAACTCAATTTTTTCTCTAGCTTATCAATGTATGTATCAGCACTGTTATGAAGGTACCCTCACTAGGACACCCCCAGTGCTTGGAATACAGGCCCCCCTTCAAGCTCCACTTGCACCTCAAGGTTTGCACAGACTATGAGTCCTTCGACTGCTGTGACCAGTATAAGGACTGGTACATCATAACCTAGTACTAGGGACAGACTACCTGGACCCAAGAGGCCATGAGCTGTGTGGTGATTACTTAAAGACATCCTTTGCCAGGTAACCCTGTGTAAAGTAAGGAAACTAGATTACAAGGGTATCACTGCACCCTGCAGATGAGGGTACTAGCCAGATGACCTGGGTTCTGAGGTGGGACTGCTCTTGGGAGTCCTAGCCTTTTAGAAGTACACTGTCAGCTGCCTCATATTCATCTCTTGGGACCAGGAGACCAGGGAGTCTCCCAAATGGCTCCCCAAAATCCTGGGGTTCTGCTGGTGCTGGCATGTTCTCAGGACCCAGGAGCATGGGACATAGGGATATCCTGTGTGGGTGCTCAGGACAGCCTCTGCCTGGTCTCCTGCAGGGCCATATGAACCAGGCACAGACACATCAGAGGAATTCACAGATTATATGGAGGGAGGGGCGGCAAGTGCCAGGTTCTGTCCTGACCTGGACTGTATATGCCAGGGTGTCTCTGGTGATCACAATGATGGCAGAAGCAGGGTTGGGGACTCTCCAGCACTCCAGAACTGAATTAAGCTCTGCAATCCAGAGAGGTCATGACTCAAAGATCTTCTTTACCTGGTTCCCATCTCTTCCAGTCTGCATCCTGGTTGGCACCACCTTAGATGAGCCAGCCTGAACTGGCCCATGCAGGCTGCTCACGCTGACTTGGTGGGAAGAAAAGGTGTCTAGAAGTGCAGGGGAGAGTGAGCACTGGAGAACAGATGGAAGGGATACAGGGAGTGATCTCATGATGCTTTGGTGGGAGACAGGAAGTCTAATAAACCTTTGGCCTCCAGATCTCAGAACACATCAGTTGGGGTGTCAGCCCCAGATTGCCTGTTGCTTCCACTCCCAGTTTAGCCTTGGTTCCCAGCTCTCCCATTCAAACAGTGAGCCTAGGGCCAAAGCCAAACACCTGGGAAGTCTTTCCTGGGCAAGTAGTGTGTCTCTTACCAATGTGGTACCATCCCCTGGCTGTTTCCAGAAGAACTAATTTGGGTAAAACCATGTGGGCAGAAGCTGGGCTCTTAAAAGTAACACAGAGACTGTTAATTTATCAGCTCTTTCGGCAGCGCCCAGGGTTCGCGCGGGCCTGTGTGCCCGCGCACCCCGTGGTCATGCCACCACGGGCGTGGCCGCCGAGGTCCGTGCTCAGCAGTCCCTCGGGCTTCCCCCAGGTCAGGCGGGGTTGGGGCCGAGGCTCGGGCCGGAGGGAGGCGGGCAGCACCGCACATCTGAGCCCGCCACAGTCTCCCCTGGATTTGCCTTCAACACAAGAGCTCTAATCAAGAGTGATACCTTAAGACAATACTGGTGGAAAGTCCCTTAATATGTGCCACCTGGGCAGGACTCAAGGGGAACAAGGCGAGCACCACACGCAGTGAACTGGGAGAACCAATAAAATATGACGCCTACAAAGTCACCGAGAAGATTTGAGCAAAATCTTGGCACAGAGAACATGTCAGCAAGGGCACTGCACACCCTCTCTGTTTAGAGGGAAGATACCGCGGAAAGCCAGGCAGCGTGGCTCGTGCCTGTAATCATCAGCCTGCAAAATAGTCGGGGCTAGGGAACGCGGCCTGAGTCCTGCTCAGGACAACACAGTGAGACCTAGCCCCAAATAGCTGGGCGTGGTGGTGCATGCCTGGAATCTCAGCTACCTGGGAAGCTGAGGCTGGGGATTGCTTGAGTCTGTGGTACCTCGGGCAACAGTAGCCTGCAGCTCCACGGGCAAAAATAGCAAGACCCAGACTCAAAAAGAAGAGGCTTCTCTAATGGCAGTGGCCCCACAGCAAAGCCCCAAGGGAGGAGACCTACCATCAGCTGATGGATGTCCCTTCGAGGACCTGCTCTTCCAAAATATAAGGCGGAGTCACGCCCCCAAAGCCAAAGACCTGAAGCATGACTGAAGGAGCAACAAAACGAGGCACAGACTGTGGAGATGAGACCCACCAAGACCAAAGGTGCTCCAAAAGCAGTACAGGAATGATAAACAGCACGTTCTACCAAGTCCGGGGAAATCGCACCCTCACCAAGGAGGAGGAAATGGATCAAAGAAAAAAAAAAAAAAAAGACGAAAGGACTAAACAAGGACAAACAGCAAAAAGAAAGGAGGCAAAGAAACCAGGGGAGATGTGGTGTGGGGGGGTATTCCCATGGGGATTAGAAGTTATACAATCATATATTGTAAAATATGCAAAAATAAAAATTAAAAAAAAATTATCAGCTCTTCCCTAGTTGAAAGTATGTCCTCTCTCTTCTCCCTCCCTCTTCCCTGCTGGGTGATGTTTCAGAAAACTAAAAGTAGCAGCTCTCCTGTTTTAGGGACTTGACTAGTAAGAAGAAGGCATACAGGGGTCTACATTACAGTTAATAAGACAGTGATCAGTGGACTGGTTCTTGGACCAGTGGCCTCTGTTCTACTTTAAACCATGCCCTTTAAACTGGTCTCTCTTGTTTTTCTGATCTCTGTAATTTCTGCCTTTAGTTACTGTGGGAAGTTACTATTGGAAGCTGGCTATCTGTTCATGATACTCTATTGTTTCACCAAAAAAAAAAAAAATTGCTTAGGGATCCACCTACCAGAGAGTCCTCCTGGCACATGGTTCTTAAATGATTCCATATAGAGCAGTGATATGGTCACGATTTACATTGCTGGGGCTGGCAATGTGGCACTTAATAGACACTGAACACAAGTATTTTCCCTAAAGAGGAGAAATTACTAGACACCTAAACTCTGGAAGTAATATACTTGTGTCCACTGAAACATCTTGCTTTTTAACTATAAACTATTCCAAACATCTGGAAAGCCCGGAGAATGGTAATCATTAGCACATTGGCTCTAATTTACCCACTTACCACAACTGCATTTTTTGGAGGACAGTGGAATATTATGGACAGAAAACTATTCAATTTCCAATAGTAATGAAACTTTGCCACATACTCCAGATTTGGATGAAGAAAATCTTAGAACTTTTTTTAATAAAGGGAAAGATGGTGACATTTAGTACTTTAAAAATAATCCATTATTTACTAAAACTATAGGTCCCAAGGACTAAACTAAAAATGCTTGAGATAGCAGAGTGACTGTGTGAGGTTTGATTTTCACCTTCTGGCTGTGGGGAGCACTGTCTGGATGTGAGGCCTAGAGGTGAGCTTGAACACTAGTTAGTGATGGAAATTCCACTGTTTGAGTCTTTCCAGGGCCATTTTCCCTTCTGTTTGCTGGGAAGTTGGATGAGTTCATTGTGGTAAATATACCCAGTGCCACTGAATGTACTTTTCTTTTCAGGGGTGCTCACCCTTTGCAGCTCACTTGCACGATGTATGGAATTCAGACTCTGCCTGGAAACTTCCTGGGCTCTGCTCAGACGATGGCTCCATCCTCCACTCCAGCTGTCACTCTGCCATTTCCTAGCCGACCAATGACCATCGCCTCCAGTCACCCCAGGGAAGAGATGGAGCCTACTTCTGCCACCTCCTCAACCTTCCCAAAAAAGGACCCCTGCTTCCCTAATTTCCTCAGGAATGACCATTTGAATTGCAACCTGAGTGTAGTGGCCAAGGACCAGCAGGGCTTCCTATAGCTGTGTCCCCCTGAAGTGGCCAGTGGGTTGAGGACCCCCATCTCCATGGTCTGCACAGGGGATGAACCTCATCACTTCTTTGTGGTTGAGCAGGTGGGGATAGTGTAAGTCTACCTGCCCAATGGAAGTTGCCTGGAACAGCCCCTCCTGGATCTCAAGAACACTGAACTGACCATTCCATGGGTTGGCAATTAGAGAGGTTTCTTGGAGTTGGCTTTCCACCTCAGATTCCTCCACAGTGGTAAATTCTATATTTATTATTCATGCATGGAAAGAAGAAGGTCGAGAAGATCTGGATCAGTGAGAAGAAGGTGTTTTGGGCTGACCCCAAAATCAGAGAGGTGAGATAGATATGCAAATCTGCAGCTCTGTCTTGTGCCCCTAAATAATGCTGACCAACCCTTTGATATGACACAGGGCAAATTCCCTTTTTGGGGTCCCAACTGGCAATGTTGACAAAGGGATCATTAGTGACTGGCAAGTAAGAAAAAGATGGCTGTTTCCCGGACCATACCCATAAAGTTATCTTATGAAAGAAAAATGGGCCATCAAAAAGTATACAGGAAACAAAAGTGTCTCAGGGCCCCAAAGCCACCTGCTTTATGATCCTTGGAAACCCTGAAGCAGGTGTTTTTGGCAGAGGGTGTAGTTTCAGCTTGTCTCAAAGGCTAACTCATGGTTTCTTATTCCTTCCAGAGTCATGTTAGAGACAGAAAAACCAATCTCAAATCAAAATGGTGGACAATTTCTCTTCAGCCTGGATGGTGACATGTACTTATGCACAGGGGATGGAGGATGACAAGTTTGGAAATGCTCAGAACAAGAAAGCTGGAGACCAGTTGGGGCCCTACTCCTGAAGGGTGAGTCCCTAGTGAAATGTTTTAACTGTAGTAGGGCCCCCAGAAGGTTAAACCCAAGCCACCTACTTCCAGATGTAGCCCTCTCCACTGAGGCAGTGGGAGGAGGACATTTGGTCCTATAAATGTCAGGCAGAATACATTTTTAACTTGCTATTACGGGTGTTCAATATAACTTTCAGAATGCTGTGTAGAGATGAGTGCAAAGTTTTAAATATGTCTTAGCAGGGCATAATTTATCACACCAAGATGTGATCATGTAATTCAAATTAACTCAATATTATCAGGCACTGTGTTCCAGGCACTGAGTATATGTGAGAAACACCCTGTACCTGTTTCCTGGCCTTCTCTCTTTCAGAAGTTCTTTGCTGGGAAAAGTGCTAGGGATTGATGTGAATAGTGGCTTTCGGGGCAAGTAGTATCAAGTTACACCAACAATCCCTTTGCTTCTGAATCCAGAACTCACCTTGCCATTTATGCCTATGGGATCAGGAAAATGTGGTGCTGGGCTGTGAACTGAGGGGACCCCACCAAGAGCCAAGACCATGGCCAGATATTCTGTGGGGATGTGGGACAGAGCAGTTTTGACAAAATCAACATCATTGTTAAGGGCAGGAACTATGGCTGGAGGGCTAAGGAAGGATTTGCATGCATCGATAGAAAACTCTATCACAACAAATCTTTGGGTAAGAGGGATACTCTCTGGGTGGTTCTGAGTGAGTGAGAGGGTTGGGGTGGCAGTGGGGGAGCAAGACCTGTACCAGGTGTCCTGTATCTTAGAGTCTTGTGGGAAGCGCTTTGAGTCAGCCCCCAGTTCCTGGCAGTTATTGACCTCATGAACTTGAGTCATGGGTGCAGAGGGGAAAGTGGGATTGTCCTAGGAGTCTGTATTTTGAGTAAGTTACTCATATGAGTTTTAGGAAATATTTCCAGAATCAATGGCAGAAAAATAAAGGGTGGTCATGTGTTTCTATTTATATCTCAATTGGCAGAGCCCATTGAGATGATATTCCTTCTCCAGTCAAGTAATAGTAGAGTCCCCAGACATCAATAATCAAGGCACACTTTGCATGTATTTTATCACTCTTGCTCAGTCTATTTTGTCTTCTGAGTTGCAAAACAGTCTGACAGAGCTTCACATGACAGCAGGTTCTTATATAATATCTTTTCATTCATTGTCATTCATTCATTTTGTTGAGAAGTGGAAAAACAAACAATCCCAGTGAATCTTGATCAAAACCCACAGTCAGAAGGACATACTTTTGTTTTATGTTGTCACACCTAAAATTGCAATATCCAAGAGCCTATTGACCAAATTCAGGGAAAACTTACGTTTCTTTTGTTTTCTGGATTCTTAAATCTGGGTATTTGCCTTTCCTAGGGAGAAATCTTAGCTCTTTGGATTTTTAGGTCACTGGTTCAGAGGTGGGGCAACTATCCACTTTCTTTCCATTCCCATGGTGAGGCAGATGGGAAGATTGCAGTTATTACAGCTGGTCTGTGGCCCTGAATTCACTTGGCTATCTGTCCTCCCTGATACCAAGAGATAACGTGCTCTCTAGTCTATCAGGCAGCTACATTAATAAGCCTCCTTTTAGGGGAAAAAAATCATTCATCTTCAGGGAGAAGGGAGAATATTTCAGAGAGAACCATGTAAAATCTGTCCTTAGGTGATGGCCTTAGATGATCACTGCTAAATCCCCTGTAAGCCTTTCTCACTAAATCTTACCATGGCAGCCTGATCTCAACAGCCTGAGACACTTATATTGCACCTGCTGATAAGTATCAAGGCAAAAAAAGATAAAATAAAAGGCCCCCTACTTGTACAAAGTTCTCAGCTTTTAGTTATGAGGTTTATTCTCTCTCTTTGTTTTTTTTCCCTGAGAATATTTTTAAAAAAAATTTTTTTTTTTTTAGACTAGGTCTCACTATTTTTGCCTGTGGAACCGCAGGCTCATGTTGCCCAGGGTACCACAGACTCAAGCAATCCCCAGCCTCAGCTTCCCAGGAGGCTGGGTTTTACAGGCGTGCGCCACCATGCCCAGCTATTTTTGGGGATTAGCTCTTACTACGTGACCCCGGAGGGACTCGAACCGCAATCCCTGGCCCTGGCCGTGGCTTCCTAGGCTGCCACCTACAGGCATGTGCCACCATGCCCGGCAGAGAATATTTTTAATTAAAAAATTTTTTTTAATTGATTGCACATGTATATATTTTTTACTTGGTTGTATACCCTGAGGTATACCACCTTGTCACTCATGTACTATCTATCTGTCTTCTTAATCTCCATGTTCATCCCTCCCCAACTTCCCCTCCCTTGCTTTATGTTTTAGTTCTGCTGTCAGTTTGTCAGTTTTAACTTTTTCTTGTCCTTTTGTTTGTTTTCCTGATATCCTACATATAGATGAGATCATCCAGCATTTCTCTTTTTCTTTCTGGCTTATTTCCACTAGTATGATTCTTTCTAGGTCTATCCATGTTATCACAAATACATGAAATTTGTCTTATTTGATTGCTGAATAATATTCCATTGTATAAATATACCACAGCTTTCTGATCCCTCCATGTGTTTTGGAGTATTTAGGTTGTTTGCACATCGGACACGTGACATTCTGTCCATCTATGCCTATGGCCATGTAGTGGGGAAATCAGTCACCCAAGGAAATGTCTACTGTGGGTGTGACTCCCCAAATCTCAATGGCCTCTACATCTTTGGGGACTTCATGAATGGGTAAGAAAGGATTGATGTCCCCTCTCTCATTTTTGTTTGAGTGTTTTTATTTAAGTTTACATTATACATGGTGAAATGTAATCTCTTAAAAGTACAGTTGGATAAAGTTTACAAGTATTTGCATTTCTATTGCACTGACCATACTGAATTTTCATCTATCTAGTAGGCTTCTTCTGCCTTATTGTCTGTCATTTTCATGCCTTTCACACACACACACAGACACACACACACACACCCATTCACATCACAGAGTAGTTTTGCTTCTGAACTGCACATAAATGGGATCATACATAACCATATTTGTGTCTGTGTGAATTCTTCAATTCAGTATCTGTGAAATTCATCTATGATGTTGCATATAGTAGTCATCTGTCTCTCATTACTTTGTAAAATTCATTTGCCTCCACAATTTATTCCTTGATTCCATTGAGGGACATTTTGTTCCTAGTTTGGGATGTTTTGAATAAAACTGCTTACAAGATATTGTAATCATTTGGTTAGCAGTACTGTGTGACTAAGTATTTCATAGTGTTTGAAACTGAGAGGCTAAGTATTTCATAGGATATGAAGCGATGGTAAGTGTTATTTTGTTAAATTTTAATTTGAGTTGAGCTCATGGTGATATATTTGAATTGGGCAACCTTTCTGAACGCCTTAATAGTTCTATTGTTTTTCCTTAGATTCTATTGGATTCCCTATTGTGATTGCCTATGAAAATAGGTATTTTCACTTATTTTCCTGAATTATAGGATTTTTTAAAAATTTTCTTATTGATTTATTGCTTTATCTTAAACCTTCAGTATAGAGTTGGATAGAAGAGGGAACATACACTCCCTTACCAATACAGGTGAAGTCAGTTATAGGTATACTACATGTTCCCTTGATCAGAATGAGAGAGTTCTCTTCTAGTCCTAGTTTATTGGGAGATTAGACTAGATTTGGACGTGATATTTTGTCAAATACATCTTTGCATTTAGTGAGTGAATTGTGTGTGTGTGCCTATATTTAGTTAATATTATGAATTGCACTGATTGATTTTTTAAAATATTATTGAAGTAATCTTACATACTTATGATAAACACTTGGTCAGAATGTATCATCCCTTTAATATATTCATCTTATTTGCTACTATGCCATTTAGAATTTTTGCATATATATTTACAAAGGGCTAGTGAGTGGTGGTTTACAATAACTTTACACCAGCTACGTTGGAGGTATATTACTTGACCCATGTGATGCTCGCCTGTGTTCAGGCCTGTTTCTATTCTTCATTTACAAAGGAGGAAACTGAAGCTTAGTGATTCTGGGGAGCTAATGAAGGCCACACAGTTAATTAAAATTAGATTTGTCTTTTGCAGGAGTTCAATCATATGGAGAACCAAATTCCTTTTATAATAGAAAAGGAATGTCCCCCTCTGCAAACAAGGGGGGGTGACCAAATTATGTCTAAGGTAAGTTTTTGATTTATGGACACGCTATTTATCCACTATTCCCTAATTGTAAGGGGAAAAATATCCAGCAGAGTGGAAATATGGCTTCCTATAATATACAGTCTTGTTTTTTGTCTAATCAACTTATAGCTTTGCAGGAAGATAGAAAAACCAAAAAATGGAGGAAGCGGGACATTTTCCTGGGCAACATCAAGTCCTGTGCCTTCCCAGGACTGATCAGCACCTGCAGCAAGTATGTCATCTCCTTTGCTGAAGACAAAACAGGTAACAAATGTTTGAGACTATTCTATTTCTACTTAGTGGAACATAGACAACCATAGACACAGGTGTGATGTGAACGTAATTATTACTATGATTACTACTTAAGAAGTAACTGCCACATCACTATTTTCACTATCATTTAATCACCTTTTATAATGTATTATGTGCTATTCTAAGCACTTTACAGTTTCAAATGTATTTAGTAATCTCAGCACCCTCCTGATATAATTACTATGCCCATTTCACCAAACAGAATGAATGTGCCAACCCTGCCCTCTTGTCTGATCTTTACTGAGTGGGGCAAATTGAGGTCCACACTTTGGTCTTCTCAGTTCTCTGACTATAAAGGATGCCCATGTGCTCCCCCCAACATGGTTTTACTAAAATTTGTGATCAGAGGCACATGGCAGGGCCAATAGTGGGCATAACTGGATGGTCTGAGCGTGTCAGTCCACGGCTGCCAGCAGCTTGTCTTGCTGACCCTGCCCAGAGTGTGTGAGGTCACTGCCGTGGAGAGGGGGGAAGGGAGAATTTCTTCCCTGAGAGAGCTGAGGAAAGGGTAGCCAGCTTGAAGCTAGGTGGGAGCAACGCATTAGAAGATGAGGCATGTGCTTGGGGTATCAGCAGAGTAAGGTGTGTGTGCAGCTTCATGAGAGGGAGCATAGAGAGACAGAGAGACAGATAGAGAAAGACAAAGACAGAGAGAACTGTACTATAAATTCCTAAATTTTATGATCAGAAAATGAAATTAAAACTCTTATAAAAATATTAAAAGTAAATAATGACCATTATTAACGGCTGGTGGGAATGTAAACTGGTCCAACCACTATGGAAAGCTGTGTGGAGGACCCTCAAGTTACTGAAAATGGAACTACCATTTTACCCAGCAATTGCTCTCTTGGGAATCTACCCAAAAGAGACCTCAATGTGGGTACAAAGGGACACCTGTGCTCGGATGTTTACTGCAGCACTATTTGTAATTGCAAGGTCATGGAAGCAACCTAAATGCCCCAAAACAGGTGACTGGATGAAAAAAATGTGGTATATATACACAATGGAATATTACTCATCAATTAAAAATGACAAATTCGATTATTTTATAACATGGATGTATTAGAAGAAATCATATTAGCAGAAACAAGTCATAAAGAAAAAGACAGAAACCAAATGGTTTCACTAATACATGGGATATAGTGAAAAAATAAACAAAAGACTTGAGGAAAAGTCAAAACAAGCTAAGCACCAAACTGAAGCGCACAATTTAGAGCAGGGGGGAAGGGGAGGATAAATCCCTGGGATTACAATGTTGTGAAATTTATATATAAATAAAAAATTTTTTTAAAAAGAACAAACTTAAGACCTAGAACAATAAATTGATGTGCTTTCCACCATAGGAAAAAAAAAGTAAATAATGATCAGACAATGAAAAATCTGCTTATGGAACTATATACTTATATTAAACTCTACTTAAAGGAGCCAAAAGGTGAACAGAAACTTCAGCTGTTTTTTAGATCTAACTATTGTGGTTTCAAAGGTGGTTTCACATAAACACTAAATAATCACAAAAATAGTTTTAAAACACAAGGAATGGCTTCTATTGGGCATGCCTCCACACCCCAGCATTTCTTCCTCCTGAACAAGTGGGCATGTCAGTTTGCTAGTTTTGAGACTCTGCTGTTCATACTAATTTCAGAAAATGAATTTTAGTTTCATTTTACATTAGTTAAGTTTCCTTTGGGAGATGAAATTTTGTTTGGTTCCGTGCCTGTGATCTCCTTGGTACTTGGTGCTGGATCCAGTCATGCTGAGAGGCAAGGGAAAGAATAAAGATGTCTCTCAGAGCCCCTTCCAGATCAGGATTCCCCGCAGGTATAAGTCAGGGTCCTCCAGAGTTCTTACCTATTCGGCTTCTTCTTACTCAAAGCCATGGAGTCCCTGTACAACTGAAGCCGGGGACCCAATACGAACCCAGTTCCTTTCATTGAGAAAGGAATGTGGGAGTTGCTGTCACCTGCATCTAAAGACAGAGACCAAGACTAGCCTGAAGCCAGATAAGGCCATTTTCCCTTTTTACAGCAAAGTGATTACCAGGGCAGATTTGGGATTATGCTAATGCAGGGTCTGGAGGTGGGGACTTCAAAGGCCCAGAAGGAAAAGGGAGGAGATACGATTTCGGGAGAGAAGCGTGGAGAGGGGAGTGAGAGCCGAGAGGGGAGCGAGAGCGAGAGCCTGGAAATTGGGATCAGGTGTGGAGGTTTTGGGCCTCGGAAGAAGGACCCAGGAGGGGAGTCCTCTAAAGCTTCCTCACCTCCCCAACACTCGGTTCCTGAGGATTGAGAGCTGTGGGAAGGCGGAGAGGTGACCCTGGTGAAGTGCAGAGCCACGTGACACTCAGGCCTGCCTCAGGGAGACCCTCCTGAGCCCCACCTGTGTTGGTTGGATTCACCTGGTGCCAGCTGGACGGACAGGATCGGGAGTCAGGGACACAGGCTGGCGTTTTCAACCAGAAGTACCCTAAGACGGAGGTAAACCCCACGAAACTCCTTGAGGAGCGGAAGTGGCGCTCTATTCTGTTTGGAATGCTTGTGAGGGTGTGGGCGGTTTTAGTTTGTTTCTCCCGTATCTGGAAATAAACCTTTTGTCTCTCCTGGTAGTTAAGGTTTGGTATCTTGAGTAGCTGCTGCGCGCAGGCGGAAGAACCCATAGGAAAAAGGAATTTAAACGGAGGCGTCCGTATCCCCCCCCCCCCCCCCCCC
>PVHY01015511.1:0-35761 GCA_004024945.1 Uropsilus gracilis | reverse complement strand
ACAGGTTTGAGACAACCCTGGGCAACATAGCAAGACCCAGTCTTTTTTTTTTTTTTTTTTTTTTTTTTTTTTTTTTTTTTTTTTTTTTTGAGACTAGGTCTTGCTATTTTTACCCATGGAACCGCAGGCTCACATTGCCCGGGGTACCACAGACTCAAGCAATCTCCAGCCTCAGCTTCCCAGGTAGCTGAGATTACAGGCGCGTGCCACGACGCCCAGCTATTTTTGGGTACTAGGTCTCACTGTGTTGCCCTGAGCGGGACTGAACCGCAATCCCCAGCCCCAGCTGCTTCAGAGGCTGAAGCTTACAGGTTCATGCCACCATGCCGGGCTTGAAAGACCCTGTCTTTTAAGAAAAAAAAAAATTAGTCTTTTTGAGAAAAAAGAGCAGAGTCTCAATTATTGCTAGCTCATTTGTATGTAATTTCTATGTATCATGTTTATTTTTCTAGTGAAAAAACTTTCATGACTTGATACTTCAGATGCAAATATGACTTTTATTTAGTGCATTATATTGCTGTAAAGCTACAGATTGAAACTAGATTTAATCAACTTCCTGCAAGTATTAGTTTTTTTTATATTTGACTTATGAGACCATTTAAAATCAAACATTTTAATTTTGTGTTATAGATTTCATGACATATAAAAAGAAATGCTGAGTATTTCCCAGTGAGTTTCATAAATCAGTACTTAAAGCAGTTACTTACCAACACATATTGAGAATTACTCTTGCTTCTTATAAAACTGACTTTATAAGTGAGTTACAAATATCGAAAAAAATATACTTTACAGAGACATAGATTTTATCAAAGTAGGTTAAGATCAATTCTAATTATACTATTTCTTTTCTATGGTAAACCTCTTGTGTACTATAATCCAAACCTTGGGACACTGTGCTTCTGACCCCCTGACATGTGCGTTTTATATGCTGTGAAAAAGAAATGACTATCCAGTAGGGAGGAGGAATTTATCAGTTCCCAAAAAGTTGCAGTATATTGCCAAATGCCACATACTTACAAGTGACATCCTGAATGCTTAGGATAGTTTTTAACAGCTTTCTTGATGTATAATCCACATACAAGTCACCCATTTAAAGTGTACAACTCCAGTGTGTATGGTACATTTTCAATTGTTAACATTTTTTGTTTTTTTAATTAATTTTTTTTTTTATTCTTTAAAACACAACCTAAGTAAATGGCTTTTGGGCTATCTTCCCCACCTCCCTCCCTCAGGTGCCTGCTCCATTCTTTCACACCCTGCTCTTTGTTGTTTGCTAGTCTGTGCTAAATCCATTAGTCTCTTTCTTTCCTGTGGTAGTGTTCTTTCCTTGGGTGAGGGACTATGTTCTAGAACCAGGAGAGCCTTGATGGTAGGTTTTCAGTAACTGTTAACATTTTTTTTGAGACTAGGTCTCGCTATTTGCCCATGGAACTGCAGGCTCACGTTGCCCGGGATACCACAGACTCAAGCCATCCCCAGCCTCAGCTTCCCAGGTAGCTGGGATTACAGGCACCATGCCCAGCTATTTTTTGGGACTAGGGCTCGCTGTGTTGAGACTCGAACTGCGATCCCTGGACCTGGCCACTTCATAGCCTGAAGCTTACAGGCACAAGTCACTGTGCCCGGTCCTGTTAACATTTTTAATTGTGGCAATATATATATATATATATATATATATATATATAATAAAATCCACCATTCTCACATGTTATGTGTACAATAGTGTCATTAATTCCATTCAGCATACCGTGCAACTTCCATGATCGACCAACCTTTTCATTACCTCAAACAAAAGGCTTGGACTATTGCCATGCTATTACTAAGCTAAAATAAAAGAATTAGGGTGATTTTTGGGGTGAAGCGGGTTGGTTTATAATTTTTTTTTTTTTTTTTAGAAACTAGTTCTTGCTATGTTGCCCAGGGTTGTCTCAAACCCACGGACTCAAGTGATCGCCAGCTTCAGCCTCCTAGGTAGGTAACTGGGATTACACGTACACACCACCACATCCAGCTTTGGTTTATAATTTTAATAAAAGAAGATGTTTCTATCATCATCCTTGTTCATGTCTCCTCTTACAATTGCTGTTTATTTGCACTGGAGCTGGGAGCAACCTTCTGGTGTCAGTGAATCCTGTCTTTACTTGCAGGTTTCCTTCTCTGTTGCACGTCTGTCCAAGTCCAGAGGACGGGCAGCTGGCATTTCTTTCTCTTCTGGAGATCTCAGGGATAGAAGAAATTGTATCTGCTACCAGGGCCAGACATAGGTATAGGTATAAGTCCTGCATTCTACTCAAGAATTTATTCATCCATTCTCTTCTATCTCCAACCCCAATTCCTATTTCCAGCGCCCATAGACAACTATTTTTGATGTGGCTAGTACTACTTTGATCTATGTTTGTATGTTACTGTGAAATATATAAAACTATTTTCCAGTCCTGCATTTTATTTTGTTTGTTTGTTTTTGAGACGAGGTCTTGCTGATTTTGCCTGTGGAACCGCAAGCTCACATTGCCTGGGGTACCACGGACTCAAGTAAACCCCAGCCTCAGCTTCCCAGGTAGCTGGGATTACAGGCGTGCGCCACCACACCCAGCTATTTTTCTGGGACTAGGTCTTGCTGTGTTGCCCCCAGCGGAACTCGAACCACAATCCCCAGTTCCCGCAACGGCTTCCTAGGCTCCCGCTTGCAGTCATGCGCCACCATGCCTGGCCTAGTCCTGCATTTTTAATTTGTATAAATTATCAAGGACTGTACCTGAATAAGGGATAGGGTTTCCCTTCATTGTTTCTAAACCCCCTGAAACCAGCCTTTCTCTGGTTTTCCTGCTTGACATACCTCCTCAACTTACACTAAAGGAAAACACATGTATCTCTTCACTACTGATTTCTTTTCAGTTTGATGTCTTTTATAGACTTATACTCCTCTTTCTGATTCCTCTGCTTTTAATTCTCAGTATTTCAGAGACCTCTGTGTCCCATAGGGTCCTTGGTTGTGTGAACCAGAAGTGGAAAAGGAAAGCACTGAGACTGTATTCAGTAGCTCACAGAATCACGGGAAAGCTAGATCAAAGGTGCTTACATAGTTGGGTCTCAGACCTTGTCTGCGAAGGCCACTGCTGCTGCCAACAAAGAGCAGAGTCTGCAGCTGCCATCCCAAGCACACTGCAGTTGGAAGGGTGCTTTGTCCTCACTGCCTCCTGGAGTCTGATGCAGCTCCCAGAGTGAACTGTCTACTCTTCCATTGCTTTGGGTCAGGTTCTGGGACTGGTTCTGAGACAGGTTCTGGGACTGATCAAACTTAGGCCTGCCGAAGAAATGACTGGTTCGTTCTTTTAGCCACTGGTATGAAAATTACACTCTTTCTTTACTAAGATTCAAATGGTGAGGAGCTCCCTACATATAGGAAGACAGTTCTGAGGGTGAGCAATCAAAAAAGTTAGTTGTCCTTTTTATGTAGGTAGCAAAATAATGTTCTCTTCATAGCTGAGTTAATAGTTTTATCCAAACTGAAGTTTATTGGCCTCCCATTAATTAAAACAAAAAATTAAAATAAAAAGTTGCAATCGAACAACTTCTTTTGGCAGGTTGTTTTAGTAAAATAAGAATTCTAACATCAGCTATGTGTGGTGGTACGCACCTGTAATCCCAGCTCCCTGGGAGAGTGAAGCTAGCGATCACTGAGTCTGTGGGTTTGAGACAACCTCGGGCAACATAGCGAGACCTAGTCTCTTAAAAAAAAATTCTAACATCAACCCAAAACTGATGAATGACTGAAAAGATGTGGCATAGCCACACAATGGAATATTATTCATTAATCAAAGAAGAAAAACATATCATTCACAACAACATGGTAGGAGCTGGAAGGAATCATCTTAGTGGAAATAAGCCAGAAAGAAGAGAAATACGGGAGGGTCTCACTTGTATGAGGGGTACAGGGCAAACAAACAAATGGACAAGAGAAATTTAAAACTGCCAACAGAATTGAAGCATAGAGCAAGAGAGGGGGAGGGGAGTAAAGTCAAGGGAGGGGAGAGGTGGACACAAGAGGTAAAGATGGATCATGAGTGACAAGGTGAAGACAATGAAGTTTTATGTGTGTGTGTGCGCGCGCACGTGTGCAGTCAATAAAAGAATCCAAAAAAAGAATTCTAACATCAAAATAACAATCATTTGTTTTTTCTTTTCCAAGTTTATATTGTTGTATTTGAAATTCAATTATGAAATAAGTCTTCTCTAGTATACACTTACCCACAGTATAGCGTGTGTGTTCTAGTCAAATTCTTACTGAGTTTTTAGTTTAACAAAGAAACAGAAAAATGTCGGAACAGAAATAAAATAGAAGTAGCTTTCCTGCCTGGTGATGACTACACAGGTACTTTTCTTTTTTTCTCTTTTTAAAATGTAAAAAAAAAAAAAAGAATAAAATTTAAAATACTGTCAATTTTATAACCAAGTCCTAAGTTAACAAAGATTTTTGTTAGTGAAACACTAGTTTATCCAGATTATATTATTTCTCAGGTAAGTAGGAGAATATATTTCTTGTCTGTTCGTAGTCTGTATTCATTTTAATAGTTAGGAGACTCACGGTTTATTCTGTGAGAACTCACAATCTCAGTCTGTTTCACTGATGTCCTATTTACCTACATCTTTTCAAGAGTAATGGCATTTGAACTGTTACTGTTGTTTCATATTACATGTACTCTCTTACCATTTCCTGTGGCTTTATGGTGAAATATACTATTTTTACTTAACAATTTTTGCCCAATTTTGCCCGGCAAAATTGATGAAAGTCTCAGTGTAGGAATTAGGTATGTACCTATCATTAGACAACTGTTAATTACACAATAGATTGGACTCCAGACATACCAATTCTCCTGGGCAGAGATGAAAAGATGTTTTAAGTATGATAGCAGACATGAGTGAAAGAACATTGTGGGTGGAAGGGAAGAGGAGGTAATTTGTGCAATTTCCTTTCAAATTTTAGAAATTCATGACCCAGGGTGGTGCTGAAGTCTGCTTTTGTCTCTTCTAGGACAGGAAAGCCTCTCTGACTCCCCCAAGCTAAAGGATGCAGAATGAAGTTGATGTGTGAGAGAAGCCAAGCAGATGGTGGAGGCATGGAAAGGGGGTGGAGGTAGGGTGAGGGTAGGAGTGCTAATTAGTTTTTCTTGCCTCCCAAGAGCCAAGCAGATGGCTACACTCTTCATATCACTCTTTCTCTGCCCAGCAGGCGGTAGTGGTTGATCTTGTGGTCTTGCAGAAAGCATAAACTTTTTTTTTTTTCCCTCTTCAAAATGTGGAAGTGGTAGAGGGGCATACAAAGGGAAAAATCTAGATTTAAATGTTACACTTCTCTTAGAACAATACATCTTATCTCTTTTATCATTTGTGATAACTAAATGCCTATTCATATTTTGGCAATACTAACTGAAAGTGATTTATTCATTCTGTTACAAAAATCAACCTGAACAAATTAAACTGTGCCTGGACAACTATATAAAAATCAAAATGATAAAACTGGTGCTGATGCTGAACTTAGCATGTCATGTTCTAGAGGCTACTGACGGATAACTGTAAGGAGATTCAGCAAAGCATGAGGTAGCTAATATAGCTAATATGGCCTGTCTTTGAACATCCTTCTGTTAGCTGTCCTGCTCTTTAGAGCTTCTTCCCATAATGGATGTCACGAAAGTTTATGAAAATGGAAACAAGTTATATTAAGTCTATCTCAATGAGTGCATATTCAATATTTGTATCATTGTTGACTCTAGGCCAAGGTAAACATCAGTGATCATGAGCAACTAAAACAACTAACATTTGAAAGTGCTGTGTTGCAACAGGCCCTGATTTTTCTCAGTCCAATATAATGCTTTATGTCTTAAATTAAATAGTATGTTTCAAAACTGGAAAGTACAGCTTCTCATATCCATTTCTGTAAAGGGATAGAAAGGAATAGCTACTCATCATTTGGCTATGAACCAGTTATACTTTACAAACATTTACATATTCAAGGTATCTATAAGGTCACTCTTTCTCTGCTTTTCACAGATGAGGAAATGAGGGTTCACAGATGTTAAGTAATTTGCTGGAAGTCACGCAGTGAATGACTAAGCAGGATTACACATGGGTGTGCCAACCCCCAAAGTCTGTGCTGTTCTATCTGAACCCCAGTGTTCTACCTGAACCCCAGTGTCCATTGTTTCCCCAAAGTGTTTTCAGTTTGATTTGTCCGATACTTGGTGAAATCAGCTCACTCTACCTTTGAACATATGCTCTCCTTTTCCTTCTCACCCCAGTCCAGTGACAGAAAGGGATCTGGAACCAGGTCTTCAACTATTTAACGCTTCTAATTTAAATTTTGTTTGGAGAAGTGAAACAGTGTATTCCTGTGAGCCTGAACAAAGCACACATGCTGATCCTAAAGTGCAATTCTATAGCCCCTTCTATCTGTCTCCAGCTTTCACATTTAGCTAGCTAGTAGGTGATACATATATCTTATTTTTGCATTTGGTATTTATCCTATTGGCTGAAGATCTTTTAGATCTAGCGGATGTTCTGATGGAGGCAATTGATACATCTTATGGTTCTTTTTTTCCTCATTGCTTAACAGAGCATGCTCAATTTCTGAAATACCCATTTTTAATTAGCGGCTGATTTCCTTTAATTTTCTTTATTAACCATGATGACCAAGTTTGCTGAAAGCTGTTGAGAGGGCACAGTCAGTGTGAAACTGAAATAGATTCTTGGTATTTAAGGAGAAAAGATCTTGCCTTATATATTGTTATTTACTATATTTGGTTCTAAATGATTGTTTTGTGAAGTTTTAAGAGTATATCTGATTTGTGTCTAGTAGAGTGTTTTACTCAAAGGAAGCATGCAGAAGTATCTCTTGATAAGGTAGATTCATTATGAGAAATGCACAGGTGAAAGGTCTGGGTACTGAGACCACCCATTGTTAGATTTTGCTTTACTGGAATATGGGTCCTGTGAACTGAAAGGACATTTTATTATCTGCAGTTTCACCAGGGATATTCTGCTGCCTGAATGAGTCTTATAAAAGGATAAACCCAAAAGCAATATACTACGTTTCAGATGACTGCTCTAGGTGATAACGCTGCAGGCTTCTTAGGAGGAGGGATGACATCTTAATTATTTTGGGTTGAAGCAGAATTTTGGATTCATTTTACTTTTAAAAATAAAACTGCCAGATTTACTCCTGTGACTTCCCTTTTCCCTATGACAATTAAACCTTTCTCCATCCTTCACTTTGAGATCAACCCAACTTAAATCTCTTAAAGGAAGTATATAGTCAAAGAAAAAAAAATTAAGACATTAAGATGAGAGAAATGAAACCAATTTCTTTTAAATGACAACAGGTTTCTGAAAACTGTGTGAAGGCATTCATTCAAGTTTCCATGAGGTGATTTTTTCCAGGTGAATGTCACAGTGATAGAACTTTCCTGCAGCATGGTTGTTAGGCGTGTTGTCTGACCTAGTTAGTTCTGGTATGTAATTGTATACATGGTACTCGATGTAACTCAGAAGCCCCAGCGAAACTGAACAGGAGTTACGTGCTGTACTTTCTCTGTGTTCTCCACGGTAGCGCCAGACCTTTATCATTCCAGGATCTCTTTTGATAAATGTCAAAACCTCATCTTCCCACCCCCCCAAATCTAAGAAAGCCTCTTAGGAACAGGTTTTTTTCTTTATTTCTCCACCAGTTGAGACAGCTTTTACAAAGCCTGTCTGCCAAAATCTTTTAATTAAATCTTTGAATAGATATTACTAAAACAATATGCAATGCTATTATTGTATTCAAAATATAAAATATAAAATTATATTAAGTATCCCGGATAAATTACTATGCTAGCCCAGAATCTTGTAACATAACCTCTTCTTTCTTTCTCCAACATACCCACCTCCCTTTAAAATTACTTCTCTACCTTTATTGAATTAAACTTGTGATCTGTCTTCAGTTTTGCTGAGAAAGTTTGAGATATATAAAATAATTTAGGGAATGTAAACTGTGTGCAGTCTTTACAAAAAGTGATCTGAATTTGCCTTAAAAAAATAAAAATGGAAATATCACATGAGCCAGCAATACACTGTTGGGCATTTAGTCAAAAGAGGTGAAACCAGCAACAGAAAAATCTGTTATATTCTACAGTGATTTACAATAGCTAGCACATGGAAAACAACTTAAGTGCCCACTAAGAGAAAACTGGATCAAAAACATATGAAATACTACCATAGGGAAGGTGAAATGTTGCCGTTTACAGCAAAATGGAAGGGCTTTGGGAGAATTATGTACAGTAAAGTAAGTCTGAATGGCAGACAAATTTGAATGTTTTTATAGTTGATGATTAGACAAAGTGGAAAACTCATGAAAACATACTGGACACTAATAAGCGAATTGAGGTTTCTGAAGTTAAAAGGAAGACAGCATTAAAGCTGTGTAAAGGATCTTGGTGTGGAAAACAGTAACCAAAATATAAAATAACTTATGTGCTTCAAAAGAAAGTGTTATAATAAAAGAAATTAGGTACTGGATTACTGCAAATCAGTATTAATAACTCATCAATAGAATGATTTTGTGCAATCTTATAAAATAAGTAATCTTATTAAATAAACCCCATAAATAGTGAGAAACAGACTTTCACAGGTGGAAACTGTATTTTAGACTTCTTCAATAAAAAAGTTTCAGATTGTAGTATTCATATTTTAAAATCTTTCAAACCAAAAACAGCAGTTTTTTCAAATCACCTGATTCACCCTTTTTCACTACTCAAACACATCTTTTAAGTTCAAGTTATAAAATAAAAAAAAACCTATAGTATGCAATTTCCAGTATGAAGAAATACAGGGTTTATAGGGTAAAAAATGAATAGACTACATAAAATTTAGGATTTAAGCAACAAATAATGTGGAAAATTTAATTACAATAAAAAAAAACTTCTAAAAGACCTGGATATATTTTTGTTAGCTTATTGTGATAAAATTTACATATAGTGAAATGCAGAGATCCTCCCCCTTCCTCTCTCCTCTCTGGTCTTCCCTCTGGTCACTCCAGTTCTTTTCTCTTTGCAGTTGTTGGTGATGATTGGGCCATTGGTCTTTTTGTGTTATTTCTGAAGCACTGTCCTCCTGGATGAAGTCCTGCATTCCTAGGGGACTACAGCCCAGGCTGATCAGTTCTCCATGAATAACCTTAGGACAGGTGGCCCTTCTGAGCATGTTGGCCAACCTCCTGTAGCTCTGGTATGTGGAGTGGCTCTCCCCATTTCTTAATGACACTTTTTTTGTGGCTTTGTTTCCCCATTGAGATGAGGGAGCTCCTTGTTCATGTTGAAAGTGTCTCTGGGTGGGGAGTTTAGTTCCGGCACCAGAAATGTTGTCGGTGTTTCTTAGTGATATGGCTTCACTCTCATCCACAAATGTCTTGTGTTTCGGAGTTCCGACCATGCTCTTTTTGGGCAGGTGATGGGTGTGTTCAGGGCCTTCATTTATCTGTCTTTTCTAGTATATCTGTATCTGGATCATTGTTTTTCTCGGTCAAGCTGAGGTGGGAATGAACCAGAGGGGAACCCCCTCCCCCTGCAGCCCCACACATTGGCAGTTTTCTGCCTCCCCCACAACCTATAGGAAGTAGGGGAGGAGCCCCAGGCCTCATGGAGGTGGGTAGATTGCCCTAACTTCTCCCAGAGAGGAGCAGCTTACCTGCTTCCCCTGTGCCCTCTCTTCGAGAGAGCACACCCTTCCCAAGGGCTCGCCTTCAGGCTGCCAGGTATATAATTTAATGAGTTTTAATATCCACATATTCATAGTCCCATCCTTCTAGAAAGTTCCCTAATGTCACCTTCAAATCAATCTTTATCTTGGTCAAAAATCAGTGTTCTGATTTTTCTCATGCAGATTGATAAATGTCAAAACCTCATCTGCCCATCCCCCAAATCTTCAATTTGGCTTAAATGAATCTTACAAAATGTATTCTTTCTAATACTAGGCATAAAGTTCATGAGATTCATCCATGTTGTTACATGTATCTGTAAATTGTTCTTTTTAGTTGCTGAATGTATTTCTCATATGATTTATTTGTGAGTTCACCTACTCATGAGAATCTGAATTGTTTCCAGTTTGGGTTATTCTGAAAACAGCTACTATAAACTTCTTGTACAAGTTTTTTAGTAGGCAGGAGCTTTCATTTGGGAGTGGGAGGGATTGCAGTAGGTATATAATTGCAGCAGGTTAATTTTTATAAGGATTTGTAGACAGTTTTCTGAAGCATTATAGGAAAGCTTCGGTTGCTCCTTTAGTTGCTATGTATATGTAAACTACAGGCATCACTAATTACTTTTCAACATCATCTCATTTGAGATTTTGATAGCATGAAATCCCAGGTATTTGAGTCTCTAAATTCTGAAGTTCTTAAAATGAATGCTCAATATACACAAGTACAAACATTTTATCCAAGATACAGAATGATACCACTTCATTGAATTGTGGAAAATATTGTGTATAAAACTAATTTTTGTAATACAAACTTCATACTAAAATAAATTTTTTCCTACTTTTTTTCCACACAGTTCTTTTATGTTATCCTGGCTGGAGGGGTTCCTTTTATTCTCTAAACTTTAGAAACCCCAAGGATTTTGACACTTCAATCATCATTATCACCCCTTTGAACCTTTGTCATTAATGTCTTTATTGTTTACCCTATTCATTCACCATTATACATTTCATTTGCACACACATAAATCCTTTATTGAGGGAGCTAAGCATATTTCATACTTAAAGAATTTCTTTCATAACAGGTAGTGCAGTGCCTTGCACACAGGAATTACTCAAAATTTTCTGCTTAATTGGTTTCCTATTTTTATTTTGCTTTAGGCAGACATAACTATTATTGATTAAATTTAAGAAGCTTACTTGTTTTAATTACATGGTGATTTTGTCATTTTTCCATTTTTCTTGACTAATGTAATTCAGGCCCAAAGTATAGCTTGTTGACTAAAATCCCTTTCCCTTATCACTTTTATAATTTCTAGTTTAAAGTCCTCCCAAAGTGATTTGGTTTGAAATTTAAAAAGCACACCATAAGGTGATTAGAGATTCCATCTAGGGCTTTCTCCTAGTTTTCCCTGGAGGTGTGAGTTGCCATTTAGAGTTCTTCACAAAGTGCTGGATCCATTTTCCAGGCCCCAGAGACAGACTTTATTATCCAGGCCTTGCTCAGAGATCCTCTTGTCTGAGAGTTGCTCCCCCTCCCTGACACAGAAGACTGTCTAGGCTTTGTTGTACTGCACACATATTCATATCTCTTTTTTGTTACTGGCACTTTGAGGGAAAATTTTTATATATTTTTTATAAAAAATTTTTTATATATATAAAAATTTTATATATATATATATATATTTATCTGTCCACAACTGGACTGTTGAATTCCTCAAAGCGAGATCATGTAC
Organism: Uropsilus gracilis; assembly: GCA_004024945.1. NCBI lineage: Eukaryota > Metazoa > Chordata > Mammalia > Eulipotyphla > Talpidae > Uropsilus > Uropsilus gracilis. Next base: position 24,299 of record PVHY01015511.1, on the reverse strand, counting down.
CTTAGTTATTTTTGTTTTGTATTTATTGAGTTCTCTACCAATGTTCACTGAATAAATGTCTAATTATTAAATGAACAAATATGACTTTTTAGGCATCCTAAACCTTTAAACATTTCTGTTTTTTAAATATGCAAATCTCTGGAGAATTGTGGGCCAGTACACCACTTTTAAATAGGTTAATTTTCTTACTTCCCTTTAGGTATCCATCTATCCAGTATGTCTTCACCCTTCTGGATGTACTCCTCACTGATGCTGGAATATCATGGTTTGGTGAGGGGAAACTTGGCTCCTGATTTTTTTCTGCTCCTGTCTTTTAATGGGATGGGCTTTTGTGGTAGACCACGCCAATCAGGTTAGAATGTACCTATCTCTGGCCATAGTAGTTCCAGTCAAATGTTCTACCACTGAGCAGTGGTAGTGACTGAGTGGACAGTGATTGAGAACTGGGATATATGACCCAAAGAGGCAAATTAGTTTTTCTGATGCAAATAACACTTCCTGTTTATTCTATTATAGGTTTTTAGAAGAAGTTAGACTTGGGGTACCCAGAGTTCTGATTTTCCACTTTGAGGGAGAGAATCTATGTTAGAATAAACCCAACCAGTAGAGCATATAGTTGAAGAGTAAAGAAGGTGCGTGTTCTGAGGATGGGACTAGAATCTCCGAGAGACTTGGACCAGTTTATATATATACACACTATTTTTTTTTTTAAAGAGACTAGGTCTTGCTATGTTGCCCAGGGTTGTCTCAAACCCGCCAACTCAAGTGATTCCCAGCCTCAGCCTCCCAGGTAACTGGGATTACAGGTGCATGCCACCACACCTGGCTAGGTTTAGTTAAACAGCTTAACAATACCCACAGCCCTCGGACCAACTCTGGCTAGGTTTATATTTCAGTCACATTCAAGTTTAAAAGCCCTTGAGTGCTTTATTTTTGTCTTACATAAGACTAATTCTAAATCTGAGAACTTTCTAAACAGCTATAAGGAAAGCCATCAGCTTGTTGGATTTGCTCTGTTTCCATTCTGTGTTGTCCTTTTTTTTGGGGGGCGGGGGAACTAGGTCTTGCTATTTTTGCCCATGAAACCGCAGGCTCTCGTTGCCCGGGGTACCACGACTCAAGCAATCTCCAGCCTCAGCGCACCACCACACCCAGCTGTTTTTTTGGTACTAGGTCTCGCTACGGGGCCCCAGGCGGAACTCGAACCCTGATCTCTAGCTCTGGCTGCTTCATAGGCTGCCACTTACAGGCTTGAGCCACCGTGCCCTGCAGCTGTGTTGTCCTTTAGTTGGGACTTGTGTTTGCCAGTTATGTAGGCCTCTGTCAGATCTGTCTTCAGTGCTTCTGTGAGTAGTACATAGCTGTACCATACCTGAAGTGAACAGTACTCCCAAAGCAGTCTGTACCATCCTCTTCCTTTCAGTATTTCAACCTTTGGGCCCTAGTCCTTCTTGGTCCTTCATACTGACTTAGGGAATGTTTATTTGTCAGGGTTCTCCACAGAAACAGATCCAGCTAGATGTAACTATAAATTATATTACTAGGTAGTGATAAGTCTTATAGCAAGATACCTGAAGCAGGTGAATACAAACTGATCTTGAAAAAAGCCATTAAGTCATTGAGGGGAGTCAGTTTCAATCAGAACTGAAACACCTGAATCATGTATACACCTAATATCTTGACCTGTTTTTGTTATTTAAACTACTTAAAAGGTAGAAAAGCAGCATACAGGGAGAAAGGACATACAATTGTAAAATTAAAGAAAAAAAACTGTTAAAACTAATAAAATAAAAATGCGAGTTTAATAAATGCTTTAAAAAGAACTTAAAGTGCTATGGTGGTATCACTCTTTTTAATACATATTTAAAAAAATATTTTATTTTAAAATATATTCTTCGTTTTTTACTGAAGCCCTAGTTATTCCATTTGTTTGCACTATACACTCAATTACCTGCCAGCTGTCACTCTCCTCTCCAGGGACAGAAACGGGTGACTGCTATCTTTCAGTGTCTCCTTCCTCTGTCTCTGCCTTCTTACCCCCACCTAGTCTGGTCCTTCTTACTAGATCTAAATTTTTCTGCTGCATGCCAAATAACACACAGTAAATAGGATAAATATCAAATCATTCTCTAGTTTGTGAAGTAGCCGTGTGGTGTGGGAGGAGTATTGTTGATTTGTTTTGTTTTTTTTTTTTTTTTGAGACTACGTCTTGGTATTTTTGCCTGGGGAACCGCAGGCTCATGTTGCCCGGATACCATGGACTCAAGCAATCCCCAGCCTCAGCTTCCCAGGTAGCTGGGATTACAGGCGTGTGCCACCACGCCCAGCTATTTTTTGGAACTAGGTCTCGCTACGGCCCCAGGCGGGACTCGAACCGCGATCCCTAGCCCCGGCCGCTTCATAGGCTGAAGCTTGCAGGCATGAGCTCTGCCTTGTTGTGGCAAGTTGAAACTTGGTGGAGACATATATACAGTCTAACCAATAATCAGAACATGTGTCCTGATGAGAAATGAAAATTTATAGGGGAAAAAGTAGATTATTTAAACTGATAATGGCCTTAGTAAATGCTTAGTCTTTTCACCCAATTTACATATTATTTATTACTATTCTTCAAATTCTTTGGGAAAATGTTGGAGGTGTTACTTAATTGAAGAGAGCTGGGCAAATTTAGTATGAAAAAGCAAGAAAAAAAAAACTTAAGATACAGAGACTAAGAGACACTTAGTAAAGTAGCTGATCAAAATTTTGCAAAATTGTCAAATTAAGGCTATAAGAAATTTTTAATTGCATTTAGGTGGGGGCATGGGACTAGTAAGAAATACTATTTTAGCCATCAAATATTATGCCCATCACATTGCACACATTAATCTTTATGAACCTCTTGCAGAGTAGGAATGATCCCCTGTTTTACTGAGGAAACCAAATAACCTCCCTAAAGTTATAAGCAAATCCTTAACTATTTGTTGTTTTAGAAAAGATACAATGTGAACTCGAAAAGAATCAGAGACTGAGGAACTCTACCAAGAGGGGCTAAGAGTTCTAGAGAGAGATGAGTGATATCACTTCACATACAGTATGAAAATACAAAAATGGAAGAAGATTCTAAAAGAAAAATTCCAAATATTTAAAAAGTGTGAGGTAAAGAGGGAGTGTGGAATGAAAACCAAACTAGAGGATTTACATTCTAGCTCCCACTCTACCGCCTTGGACCTCTTCCACTTTTAAGACCTTTTTGTACATCAGTGATCTGGATTTTCGAGATACCTTTACATTCTTGAAATTAGCCGAATACTTACTTAAAAGTTACTATCACTAACTTTAAAATAGAAGCCTTTTCAACTCTTTCTCAACGAGGGTTAGAAGGAAATGTTTTAGATACCTGGACAGGAAATAGAACCATTAATAAGAGCGTCATAATTTATAGAGTGCAGAGAAATAATTCTTATGTACACAACTTGATTAGTACTTAAAGGACACCCTGGTCTTCATCTCTGTCATCATTACGGTAACTAACCCGTAATTAGGCTAGAGATATAATAGCTTGTGAAGTGGACTTTTAGGTTGTAGTTAAGGGTGAGGCTCGTGAACCTCCTGGATTCCAGTGAAGTCCTGTCGCCTGCTGGGCGGCAGCAAGGAAATGGATCTAGAAAACGACCAATTTTGAAATGGAAACAATCCGGCTCTCAGGTCACCGGACAGCTGCGAGGGAGGGGGAAAGTCACGAGAAGTCCAGCGTCGGTTACAGCAAGTTGCAATAAACATTTGCCCAAAAGTTAAAAACCGTTTCAAAAGAATGGACGGTCCATTGTAACTAGCTGTCAGTTACGATCTTAGAAGAATTTACTTGTTTTTAAGCAAAAGATCGTTTCTATGCAATTTTTCGCAGTGATTTTCTAGGAAGCATGACGATTAACAGCTTGCGCCGTTCATTCAGCCGTACGCTAATCCTATCAGGTGGGGTGCTCCGGATCGCACAAAGCCCTAAATTGTTAAGAAACAAAGGTCAGGCACCGCCCATTGCCTTGCTCGCTAGAGATTGAAAATCAAGGCTTCCGTCTTTTTGGGCGGCATTTGTCAGTCGGCCGCGGGACCCGCGCACCACTTCGCGGGGGGAAGGTATTTCGAAACGCGTCTCCAGCTGAGAGAAGACTCAAGACTTGTGTCTGACACCCGCCCGCAGTGGATTTTGAACCTCGGACGCCGAGGTCCATTATGTAACTCGGGGCCGGGCCGCGGGGCCTTCTTCCAGCCCTTTCCGCGGGGCGGGGATAAGGTTTCGACGCCCGTGGCCGTCCTAGCGGCGCGGGCGGCCGTGCGGACGGACGTTTACTTTTGAATTTCCCTGACCCGCCGGGTGTGGGCGGCGGCGCGGACCCGCCCCGGAAATCTCGGCTCCTTCCCGCCACGGCCAGCCCGGCCCCTTCGGGGGTCCCCGCGGGGGAGTGGGAGGGCCAGGCCGGCTTTCGGCCTCCGGCCGCGCGGAGAGCAATTCCCAGCGCCCCACCCGACCGCCCGGGGCTCAGCCCCGCCTCGCCCAGCCCCGCGCGCCCCGCCGACGGTTGCCCGAGGGCGCGATTTTGAATTTCCAGGCCCGACCCGGGAGCCGGAGAGCGCGCCCCCCGCTCCCATTGGCCGGCAGTGGTCACGTGGCAGCGCCGGCGCGCGCCGCCATGTTAGGAGTGCGGCGCCGCGGCCCGCGCCACCTCCGCCCCCCGCGGCTCGCTTCCAGCCCGCCCCTCGCCACCTCCTCCCCCCCGCCCGCCGCTCAGCTCCGCCTGCGAGGAAACAAAGTGCTGCGGGCGGGAGACTCGGCGGCGGCGGCGCGCGGACCCTGCTCGGCCCTCCCGGTCATCCTCCCCCGTATCTTCCCTCGTGCGTGTGTGTGTGTTTGTGTGTCCGCGCGTATGTTCTTACAAAGGGCGTTTTACGATTGATTGATTCGCAGCCTTCCCCCTTTGCCCTTTGTGTGGTAACCCCGCTCGCGCCATCCCAGGTGCTGCTTCTGCCCACGCCGGCCTGACGCCAGCGCGGGTCGCCGGCTGTGCCTTCGGTCCCTGCTTCGCTCCCTGCAGCCTCCTCGGGACCCTCGCCCATCCCGGTGCACCCCGCGGCCTCCCCCACCCCGCTCTCCCTGCCGATCGCCCCGCCGCCCGCCATGGCGACCGCGACCCCCATGCAGCCGCGGTCGGGCAGCCGCGCCAGCGCTCCCGCCACGCCGCTCAGCCCCACGCGGCTGTCGCGGCTCCAGGAGAAGGAGGAGCTGCGTGAGCTCAACGACCGGCTGGCTGTGTACATCGACAAGGTGCGCAGCCTGGAGACGGAAAACAGTGCGTTGCAGCTGCAGGTGACGGAGCGGGAGGAGGTGCGTGGCCGCGAGCTCACCGGCCTCAAGGCGCTCTACGAGACCGAGCTGGCCGATGCGCGACGCGCGCTCGACGACACGGCCCGCGAGCGCGCCAAGCTGCAGATCGAGCTGGGCAAGTTCAAGGCCGAGCACGACCAGCTGTTACTCAAGTGAGTGTGCTCACTTTGCCGCCGTGTTGGGGGACGCAGCCCAGGTTTCTGCCCCAGGGAGTGCGCGAGGACCAGGGTGCCGGTGTCCTTCTGGGAAAGGCGAATCCACTGCTTTGTAACTACTGTTTCCAGCTGTAGTATTGGGAGGGTGGAGGCTTGAGTTGTGGCACCGATGGGACCGGGGCGCGCATTTCTTGATGCTGGGTACTACCCTGCCGGACCCGGCGGAATGTACCCCTGAGGCCGCGGGCGAAGAACGCCCTGGTTTGGGCCTCGGACCCCGGGCTTCTGCGGGGTTGTCCGGCGCGGAAACCCGGCCCAGCAGTCGGCGGACCCCAGGTGCGGGGAGGTGGCTCCGGGCGCGCGCTCGAATGCGCGCCCCGGCTTCCGGCCGGGCGGGAGACAAAGCGTTTGGGGTTTGCGGTGCCGGGATGGCCGGCCTGGGAGGACAGGCTGCCTCCTCAAGAATGAATGAGCTCTGCGCGGGCTCGGAGGAGGAAGGGGAGGGACCTGTCTCCAGCGTCCGGGTCTCCCGGGGGTGGTTCCCTCTTTGGCGCGCTTGTTCTTGGCCCAGTGACATTTTCTGCTCTGGTTCTGCGTCTGCCTCGAGCTAGCAGGGAGGGGTGGGGTCAGATCTGCGCGCCACTGCCTGCCGCAAGGCGCGTTGGTTTTGCTAGTTCAGTTTTCTGTGCGGAAACGGGTACCGACTTTCCGTGAAGGAGCCTGGCTTGGTCGTTTCTGTGCACGGAATATCAGAAAATGGGTTTTTGCATGTCATGGCCTCCCACTGTTCTGCAACCCGCGGACTACCTACTACTGAGGCGGCTGTTCCCTCCCGGCTTCTGAGCCTCCTTAATGTAGGTAGTTAATCTTTCCGGTAATGGAGAGATCATGTGTATTTACCTGTCTGTCGTGCTGACAGGTCAGGATGGTGGTGATGTTGGATAAATGTGAAGCCTTGTGGCAAAGGAGTGCTTGCTTGTAATTCGTTATTTCACCTAAGAGGGAGTCTTGAGTGTCAGTCATTCAAGGTTTAAGGATAAACTTCCAGACTTGGCTGATCCTACCTGAATTTTTTGATGAGCAAAGCGACATTTTTATTTTTGTCATTAGCGAGCAACTAGTTTTCCTGTCACCCTTTAGAAATTTGCTAAATTTGCATCCATAAATCATGGTTTCCATCCTTATTGTCAGTGGAAATTCCTGAAGATACCTGATTCTGATTTGGACTTGTTTGTTCCGTCGATGTGTTTGTATGCTTGGGAAAGTATCTGTGAGCTTCTGTGACTCTTGAGTATCTGCTAAAAATAGTTTGCAATAAAATTTGTGCATTTAGTAACAATAAAGTAGTATAGACTAGCTCTCACTATTTTTGCCTGTGGAACCACAGACTCACGTTGCCCGGGTTACGACAGACTCAAGCAGTCCCCAGCCTCAGCTTCTCAGGTAGCTGGGATTACAGGCGCGCGTCACCACGCCCAGCTATTTTTTTGGAACTAGGTCTCCTGCGTGCCCCCGGCAGGACTCGAACCGTGATCCCTGGACCCGGCTGCGGCTTCCTAGGCTGCCGCTTACAGGCATGCACTACCATGCTTGGCCAAGTTACTGCTTCTTGATCACGTTTATCCCTTTTTGTTTTTATTTTTTTGGATTGCTTCTTAGAAATAATAAGCTTATATTTCTTTTCTTGGATTTACCAGCTTTTGGAATCACCTTTTGAAATGTTTCAGTTCAATGACATACTTATCTCCATCTCTATTATGGGATGGGGAAGGCGGCTGTGAGGAAGGTGACAGTTACTTAGGATCCATCCACCCATTATGGTTATGGGAACCTACTCTGGTTTCATGGATGTTAAAATGTGACATTAAGTATCTCTTATATGGGGGTTATTGTTACATCATATAGGAACTTTAGAAAAAAAAAACGAATGTCCTTATATTCTTTTCTGAGATAGGAGCGAATACTCCCCAAGTAAAGACACTTCATCTGGTCTGAAGCATTTTGATTAGTGTGCTTTCAAAAAATGCAGAAGATAGCCACTGAATGTTTTTCAGAGAGTAACAAGACTGCCACCTGGCTGACTGTAGTTGTAAAATACTCCCTGTGGCTTGTAAAATGCATGCCAGATTGAGAGGCATTAAAAAGTTAGAAGATACATTATTAGCTGTAATCCATATGAGAATATGTTTGTGGTATAATGCTAGTCAATAACAGATGCTAGGAGAATATAAGGGGGGGCTAGGAAACAAAGGTAGTAAAGCAGGTAGAAGGGATGGTGTGGTTAGAGACCTGTTTGAGGCATTGACTATTACATAGTCTTTTTGATGTCAGGTGGTGGTGTTGACTTCTTAAGTCTGCAAGTACATTCCTGTTAGTTTTTCCTATCACCAGCTGCTCAAAACACACCATATTTACTTTGTCTCCTACTTTTTGGTACAGTTTTGCTCCTAGTGTTTCATTTTTCTTGTTGGCTAGAGAAAAAACTGCCCTCAATTTTATCTTCAAACTTTCTGAAGATATCTAGTTTTCATACCTGTTATTTGAGACCACTGTCGTTCCTGGAGTTTTATCTTCCTCTGGTGGGCTGTGATCTTGACATCAGCAGTTTGCCAGATTTTAGACCCAGTTTCTTCTTGGATCATTTGTTTTCCTTTCACTATCCCTTTTGTCATTTTATTGGGGAGCATCCTTAAGTAACTTAATTCAGAAAAGATGGCAGAAGAAACTCAGAAACTTTGAGTCCTCTGTGCCTGAAAATTTTATTTTGTCTTTGGTTTGATAGTTGGTCTAGGTATAGAATATAGAATATTGGCTTAATGCTTTTCTTTGCCATTTGGAAAGGTTGTGTTTTTTTTTTTTTTTTTAAAGACTAGGTCTCGCTATTTTTGCCCATGGAACTGCAGGCTCATGTTGCCTGGGGTACCACAGACTCAAGCAGTCCCCAGCCTCAGCTTCCCAGGTAGCTGGGATTACAGGTGTGCACCACCACACCCAGCTATATTTTTTTGGGACTAGGTCTTGCTATGTGCCCCCGGCGGGACTGGAACCACGATCCCTGGCCTCGGCCGTGGCTTCCTAGGCTGTTACTTACTGGCATGCACCACAATGTCCAGTTGTGGACATTGGAAAGTTTTATATTGCTCTTAGCATCCAGTGTTGTTAGTATCTAATGGCAGTTATGGTTATTTTGGTTTGGTAATTTTGTTTTTCCTCTCTGGGAACTTTTGGAAATTTCCTTTTTAATCTTAGTTATCTACAATTGTATATTGATGGTTCTAGAATGTTGTAGATAGCTCTTATAGGTCTTTCTCATTTTATAGACTTGATTTTAGTTTAGCTTTGGGAAACTTTATTACATAATTTTCCTGTGCCCGTTTTCTTTGTTCTGTGGTTGGACTGTTGAAACCTTTGGTCCCTTGATTTCCAACATAATTTTCTTTTTCTTTTTTTTTCTTTTGAGACTAGGTCTTGCTATTTTTGCCCATGGAACCACAGGCTCTCGTTGTCTGGGGTACCACAGACTCAAGCAATCCCCAGCCTCAGCTTCCCAGGTAGCTGGGATTACAGGCGCATGCTACCATGTCCAGCTATTTTTTTGGAGCTAGGTCTTGCTACAGGCCCCAGGCGGGACTTGAACTGTGATCCCTAGCCCTGGCTGCTTCATAGGCTGAAGCTTACAGCCACCATGCCTGACCCATAATTTTATTTTTCTTTCTGGGAAATTACTTTGGTTTTTTTTCAGCTTAATCAATGATATTTTAATGGCAGACATAATACAGTGCTATGAAATCCTTTTGTTTTGAGACTAGGACTCGTTCTTTTTTTGTCCATGGAACTGCAGGCTCACATTGCCCAGAGTACCACGGACTCAAGCAATTCCCAGCCTCAGCTTCCCAGGTAACTGGGATTACATGTGTGCTCCACCATGCCCAGCTATTTTTTGGGAACTAGGTCTTGCTATGTTGCCCCATACCCGGAGCAGGACTCGAACTGTAATCTTTGGTCCCTGCTGCAACTTCCTAGACTGCCAGTTAAGGCATGTGCCACCATGCCTAGCTAGGAAATCTTTTTGTACATATATTTCTTTTTTTTAGCTTGTTTCTATTTTAAGGATGCATTTTTTTTTTTTATTTGTCTTAGGAGTTTTAGAATTCTTGCTAAAATTTTTTTTCTCTTAATTTAGTTATCCCTTTCCCTCCCTGGTCATTATTTTTTGTTTGGTTTGTTTTTTTTCTTATTACTAATTTTTGTCACATGCAGTGATCCTTGGTTGTGGTTCTCTCCCCCCCCCCCCCCATATGTGAAAGTGAAATTTGTAGGCTACTCCATCCCCAGGCCTGGTTGCTTTGAGGAGGATAGGTTTGAGGTTGAAGGATCAAGCCTCTGTAAGTAACTACTACTCTCATTTTGCTCTGTCAGCGCATTAATAAGACCATTTGTGAGAAATATACAGAGATGGTGCTGTGCTACTAATAAGTGTAAGTGGGACAAGTGGTAAAAATCTTTACACAGACTGGATAGTACAAACCTAAAGCTCTGTGAAGTTGCTACTACTTCCATTTTTTGTGGTTTGGGCAGTACTCTTAGTCTTCATTTCCTCATCTATATAGCTGGGATAAAGGAGTAAGTAGTTTTCTGAATCTCAGAATAAAGAAACTTACACCCTTTTTCTAGCCTATCATTTACTTGTCTCATAGTAGTGGATGAATGATTTTTATCCAAGTTACCATAATGAAAAGATTAGGAGAATTGTACATAAGATAAATCCATTTCCTTTTATTATCTTAGTGAGAAGGGGCTAGAGGATTTATATGTTTTTTCAGTTGTATATTTGCATTTTTGATGTTCTACATATTTTGGTAAAAGAATGAAATTTAGAAAATGTACATAGGCTAATGAGTATCAAGGTTATTTTAACATTTACATTTTCCAGTTTCACCCCTAACCTTTCTTTTTTTTTTTTTTTTTTTTTTTTTTTTTTTTTAAGAGAGTAGGTCTTGTTCTGTTGGCAGGGTTTGTCCCGAACCCGTGAATTCAAGTGATCCCTAGCCTAAGCTTTCCAGGTAGCTGGGATTATAGGCACATACCACGCCCAGCTATATTTAACTTTGTAACTGTTAATCTGCTATAGGAAGTTTTCTTCTTCTTTTTTTTTTTTTTTTAAGAATAATTATTGGAAACCAAAAACTTCCCTCAAAAGAAAAATCTGCTTGTTTTTTTATGTTCTGAATTGCTGTTTATTCTTAGGAACAAATTAACAGTCACCTTGGGCTTTAATATAAAGGTTCTAAAACTTTATGTTTCATAGGGATGAGCTGGGAAGACAAAAATCTTAAAAATTGGTGTCGAAAGTCTGTGAGACAGGTCCATAGTTATTAGACTGTCATGATACTTCCTTCCCATGCTTTCAGAGGATGTTTGGTAGAGCCAGATATCTTTTGGAATTGTTTATTTAATTAAGGGGATTAGCCTAGGTAATCTTTTGGTGTGCCCAGATCTCAGGAAGTAAATCTGCAGAATGAAAGATAAAACTATAAAAATATGCTTTGAGCCTTTCTCTGCCACACAGTCTCGTTTGCTTGCTCTTTCATTTATCCTGATTCACATCACCTCTGATTAGTCTGTTAGAGCTCTTTGAAGTTTCGTGCCATCAGCATAGGTCAGTCCTGCACAAGTAGTGAGAATCAGCCTCTGTTGTTAGTGGGTGACAGGAACCTGTCTAACGAGGCTCCCAATTTCTGGGATTCAAGGAAGTTTTCTAATCAGAATTTTGCCTTTTTTTCTTATGTAAATCTGTAACCAGGAGGTTGTAATTTGGCCACACTTACCGCACAAAAATTTTATTTATTTATTTATTTATTTATTTATTTATTTATTTATTTATTTATTTATTTATTTATTTATTCATTCATTCATTCATTCATTCATTCATTCATTCATTCATTCATTCATTTATTTATTTATTTTTGAGACTAGGTCTTGCTATTTTTGCCCATGGAACCGCAGGCTCACGTTGCCTGGGGTACCACAGACTCAAGCGATCCCCAGCCTCAGCTTCCCAGGTAGCTGGGATTACAGGTGCACACCACTACACCCAGCTGTTTTTTGGGACTAGGTCTCACTGTGTTGCCCCGAGCGGAACTCGAACCGCGATCCCTAGCCCCAGCCGCTTCATAGGCTGAAGCTTACAGGCACGAGCCACCGTGCCCAGCATGCACAAAAATTTTATATTCATTATGCAGAGTGAGGAAATATAGATAGCATTTCAAGAAGAAAATGTCACCCTTGGTTCTACGTCCCAGAAGAGCTCTGAAGTTTTTGTGTTTACATCCAGGTTGTTAAAATAGTAAAGTAACTGGGCATGGTGGCACGTGCCTTTAATTGCAGCCTGTGGAGCAAGACTGAGATTGGGAATCACTTGAGTCTGTGGGTTTGAGACCCGCCCAGGACAACATAGTGAGACTTGGTCTCAAAAAAATAGCTGGGTGTGGTGGTATGCACTTGTAATCCCAGCTACTTGGGAAGCTGAGGCTGGGGATCGTTTGAGTCCATGGTACCCCAGGCAATGTGAACCTGCAGTTACCCGGGCAAAATAGTGAGACCTAGTCTCAAAAAATAAAAGTAGAGTAGTAGGTTCGTGTTAATGAAATCAAAGCTTTGCTAATTTTTGATGTCAGTACCAGATGAACATCCATTTCTTGTTTAACTAATTGCACAGTAGGCAATAAAATGTTTGTTCCTTTTGTTTTGCATCAATAAACCAAGTCTGTTTCTTTCTTTTTTTTTTTTCTTCTTTTTTTTTTTCGTTGAGACTAGGTCTCGCTATTTTTGCCCATGAGACCTCAGGCTCACATTGCCTGGGGTACCACAGACTCAAGCAATCCCCAGCCTCAGCTTCCCAGGTAACTGGGATTACAGATGGACGCTACCGCACCCAGCTATTTTTTTGGAACTAGGTCTCACTACGAACCACATAGATCATGGGGAAACCTCATGTGTTACCTAGGTTTACAACAAAAACATCAACAGAAACATAAGCTTATGGTTCATGTTTCATTCGATTCCTTTATGGTAGAAAGTTCCAAAATTAAATATGTCTAATAAACCTATAATAGTATTGACAGAATTTTTTCTTTTTCGTTCACAGTTTTGTGGGGGCAGGTAATGTTTGCCAGTCAGTGCCTGGTGTTGGGAATTAAGAGATGGGACAGTCAGTCCTGTCACCATGTTGTATACAAGTTGCTGTCTTCTTAGGGGAAGGCAGAAGAAAAGGACCATAGCATTGTTACACTAAAAATGAAGTGTATTAATAGTATGTGGTAAGTGCTATGATGGCAGCATTTCAGTGTTTCTGTAGAGAAACAGAGTACCAAGCTCATAAGGTACCTTGTTAAGTTTTGAAAAGACTTCCAGAGGAATTTGGACAGAGTTGAGAGGAAAGTAGGAGTTGACTTTTAAGTGAAAAGTGTTAGGAAAGGGTGTTTTCCTGAATGGCAGATGGTTCCTTATGTCTATATGTCTGTTATCTATGTCTCTCTCTTTTATCTTTGGTGGAGGAGGGTTGGATTTTAGGTGATGAGGAGCTTCAAATTTAGGCAGAAGAGAGAATAGGGAACGGTCCTGTGGGGGAAGAAAAGTAGAGTTGGAAACTCTGGTGAGGACTCTTGGGGAATAATAAGGTGACCTCTGAACTGAGGTGCAGGCAATGGAAAAACAGAAGGTAGACTTAAAAGAAATGCTGAACATGAGGACTAGAAAAATAGTCATGAGCGGCTGCTGTCATGCACGGGTCCCTGGGTTGCTGGTATTGCTCTTATCAGATTGGTGGAGAGAAACCCTACACAGGCTTAGTGGTGAGTTAGTACTTTTAGTAAGTTGTATTTGGACTTGTCAGCTGGGGATTTTGAGTGCTTCTGAAAAGAGAGTTGGATTGGAAATCCAGTCAGTTGTATTTGGACTTGTCAGCTGGGGATTTTGAGTGCTTCTGAAAAGAGAGTTGGATTGGAAATCCTGTTTTCAGCTAATGGGTGGTTGTTTGAGCCTTGGAGAGAGAGAAGAGAAGCGGTCAAAGTCAGTGACATGGAGCCTAGCCACATGTGGCGACTAGCTAAAGGAAGGAAAGCCTACAGCAGAACTGATAAGTAAAATAAGAGGTAGGAAAAGAGAGCTGTCACTGAACAAGGAGATTTAGGTAGGGATGTTAGTGTTGTTTAGGTAGTGATGTTAGTATTGTTTAGGTAGGGATGTTAGTATTGTTTTGGTTTGATAAGATAGTCATATGGAGGGTATATGCTTGTTGACTGTCAGGATCACCCAGTGCCAGTAAAGGGCCCTGGGGTCAATACTACTGATAATACTTGAGGAAGGGCTGGGGTAGAGATAATGGTTTAGACTGCTTGTGTGAGAAGATGGCTGTGAAGAATAGGTATTCTTAAATGTCAGTTTAAAGTAGATTCTTATCTAGCATTTATGTAAAATGGTAAGTAGGGGTCAGGCCACTTTCCCCAAGATTCTGTTGTACAGATACTTGCTTAGAACACATATCACTTCTAAGATAAACACCAAAATCTTCATATTCACAACAGGTGACCAAGTAGGTTAGCATCCAGATGGGAACATTTTCTGTGTGAAGGAAGAGCCATTGGTCAAGGAAGCTTTGTTGGGGCTGTGGGTGCCAGCCTCAGCCTGCTGCCTTCCCCAGCTGCAGGGAGGCCAACTCTGGCCGCAGCTCCCCAGAGCCCACAGACCCAGAAGCCTGCCCTGACCTGAGTATAGGTGGCCGCACAGCTTTTCCCTTTTATATCGAACTCTAGGAATTCAAATGAACCAACCAGATTCAAACCCTCCAGCTGTCACTTGACCTGAGTTAATTTTCTGGTTGAAAGTTGAAAGCAAGCTGATTGAGGCAAAATCGTTTATTCAGACACTTTAGAATAAAAAAAGTCCCAGTCAGACTTGTAGGTTAGGGGGACCCTGAATAGGATATAAGGCAGAGCAAGAGCCAGCTTGAGTCAGACAGCAGCTGGCCTTGGAAGAAGGATTCAGCAGACGGCCTCAGAAGAGAGAAGCGTTGAGCAGAAAACCTCTGGGATTCACCAGACTGCCAGACTCACAGAGACCAGACTGCACCTGCCTCCAGCCTTGCCTGTGACAGTACTTGCAGGGGTCACTGCCTGGTGTCTCAAAGAGCTGTTTGCTGTTGGTGTATGCCAGCAGCTCGCGAAGAACTGTCCACAGCCTCTGTGGCCTTAGACACTCTCCTCTCCCCCAATCTCCTCTTTGTTAAATAAACCTGAGTGGTCTTGACACTAAACACATGGGTGAGAACCTGCACATAGAAGCCTGTTCCCCTTCTTTAGTACTGTCCCATAGTATTGTCTGAGTACTAGTTTAGTACTCGTCTTGATTTTTCTTTTTAATACATTGCTTTTTAGTTTAGGTCAGTTTTTGGTATTGAAAGTATTTACTGTGTTGTTACGTGGTTTTGTAATGTCTGTTCCTGTGATAGGTAAATAGAGCAGTGATATTTATTGGAAGGCTTGGTAGTTTGTTCATGACTTTCCTTAGAAAAGAGGTGCTAGACTAATGAGAAGAGTTCCTGGGAAAAGAAAACCCTCAGCTCTGCCTTCAGCTTTATTTGGAGATGTGAGTGCCTCCACCCACCATTACCTCCCCTAGAGCAGTTGCATCCCCAGCCCTTGCAGCCTGTCTGTGTTCAGAGCTCCACTTCTAGATCTTTTGTTTCAGTTCCTGCAAGGCAGCATGTCTACTCTTGTTTTTGTTTCTTTTGAAGTAGCTCTGCTACACTAAACTGCCTGTGTTATTTTCTAAGACACTAATTACTATTTTATGTTATTGTTGCTGCTCTGGTTACAAAGCTGCATAGGTTTTGAGTGGTTTGTTCTCAGCCATGTTGTTTGCCATTTGCTCTGTTATCAGGCACACATACATGGTGTTACAGCAGACATGTCCTTACTGTGTGGACATACTCCCAGCCAAACTCAGAAGTATACTAGGATTAGATTTCCTCATGTCACCTTTTCATTGTCTATGAAAAATTATTCTCTTTCTCAATCAAATTTATGCAATTACATAGAGTGTACCAGTTGGTAAAACACCAGATCATTTGGAATCATGGGTTTTCTGTTAACTTCATTTTATTTAAGAAAAGGGCTTTGGCTGGGCATGGTGATGTGCGCCTGTAACCCCAGCGACCTGGGAGGCTGAGGCTAGAGATTGCTTGAGTCCATGGTTTGAGACAACCTCAGGCAATACAGCAAGACCTAGTCTCTTAAAAAAAAAAGTGCTTTGGAGTGGTATGTGCTTTCTGTACTTGTACTGTGTCTACTGGCACTGCATAAGCCTTGAGGGCTTCAGTATAGAATTCTTAGTTGTAAATATTCCCTTAGGTTTTGAAGGCATGCACCGCAATTTGCTAGCTTACATTGTTGATGAAAATTACTAATAAAAGAATTAAAAAATAATTAAAAAAAAACTTGTAACATCATGTTTTTTGGTTCCATTCTGAAAATTACACAGGGATGTCCCTTTCTGCGGCTCTCTTATTCTCTGCTAGTTGTTGGGTAGACATTTTTCAGAATGGAAATTCGTGTTCTTTAGGTCTTAGAAACTTTATTAAAAAATTACTCTTTGATGGTATTTCTCTTATTAATTTGAGACTCTGTTATTACATGCTTGAACTTCTTAAAATTGATCCTTTAGTTTTCTTGCCTTTTTTCTCCTTATCTTTTTAGAAGTCAGTTTTCCATAATAATTCAGCTTTCTCCTTGTTCTAGGTTCATTTCTTTATTTGTTAGCTTAGGTCTTTGTATTAGTGCAAGAAATGGAAACCACTGAGTATTTCAAGCAGAAAACAAGATAATATGGATGTTCATCCTTAGGAAAATATTTTGGAAGCTCTGGAGGAGCAGAAACAATGCCCTGAACATTGTAGACCTGACCTTTGGAAGTTTATGTCTTAGAACACCACTAGAGCCACTGAATTAAACAGCATATAGTTACAATTTACCAGGGATCAGGAAGTTGCCATAACTGTTCTATCAACAACTCTCTGTGACACTGAGTGAACTGGATAATGGACATTAAAACACTGAAAGGAATTTTTGGACCAAGGTCTCTTATGAATGGAACTGTAAAAATTACAAAACTGTAGGAATGTGTGGCATTGACATCAGGACAGAATGTCCCCAGATTTCAGAGACCTTGTTGGTTAGCAGAAAAATAGCTGCATAGACCAGGAGGTTAGACCCATGACTTTCTGTATACAACTGCTTAGTGAGAGTACCTAATTTGTGTTCAGAATCGTAAGTGTAAGATATTCTGGGAAATGTAGGTTTTGATTTTCCAGAGTAGGAAAATAATTAGGAGGGTAGAATGTGAACATAGGTGAGTCTATCCACATTGAAGGTTTTTCTCAACTATGTGGTGAATATTGTATTTCCTTTTGTTCAAGAATGGGATTCTAAAAACTGATGGCAAGCGCCTGGGGGGGGTGGGGGTTGATCAGATTTCATTGTGGGTGAGATGGGGACATCATTTCACTGGGAACACCCAGTGTGAGCTGCTTAAGTCTTTTCTCTGGGGTTTTGGCTGCCCAAGTACTGTAAACTGAGCGGTAATGTTGCCATCTATAAAGATTCACAGACTTGCTCTGCCTTTTAGTATGCTACTGCTGGCATTGAGATTCTGCTTCAAGCCTGAGTAAATATGTCGTTTTTTAACATGGTGAACGAGTGGCCATTGGTCCAAAAGCAAAAAAATAAAAAAATAAATAGGGATATAAGTTCACTTTGGTTCTTAAATCAGTTCAGCTGAAGTACAGGATACCAGGTGTGTCTTGCTGTCTGTCAGCAGGGTCCACAGAATCAGTCAGGTTACCCCTGAGACATTCTTGTGTCTGCCTTAGAATTCAGCCCTCTAGGGTTCACTAAGTTAGTGAAGCTTTTGAACTTCAAAATTTTATCATTTCTCTTTAGCTTTATTGTGAACTTGTGCCTTTGGTGTTTTACTTGTGTTTCTTTTTTTTGAGACTAGGTTTTGCTATTTTTGCCTGTGGAACCGAGGCTCACATTGCCCGTGGTGCCACGGACTCAAGCAGTCCTCAGCCTCAGCTTCCCAGGTAGCTGGGATTACAGGCGTGTGCCACCACGCCCAGCTATTTTTTGGGACTAGGTCTTGCTGTGTTGCCCCGAGTGGGACTAGAACCGGGGTCCCCAAACCCCACCACAACGCCATAAGCTGTCTCTTACAGACATGCACCACCACACCCGGCTTTATTTGGTTTTCTGGGAGAGGTAAAAGTGGAATCATGTTTCATGTGACTTTTTTTTTTTTAACGTCATGCAGAAATTACATCATGCAGCACTCTTGAAGCACTCTGTGCTTCTTCTCTTTCCTACTTGTCAAGAAGGTTGCTGACACATTTGATTTAGTCATGAGGTGGTTTTCTATGATAGGCTGTTCCCTTGCTAGAGTGGAATCTCTTTATGGACAGGGTAGTGTCTGGGTTTTACCTCCTGTTGTTGCAGTACAATTCCTAGCACTCTAGGTCTTCTCCCAAGATAACTGTTGATGTAGTGATACCATTTTTGTAGGAAGTGCTTCATTTTCCTTAAGATTGAATTGTACATAAGCCACAAAGATCAAAATAATTAATGATATAATAGCATTGCTGGATACAGATTTGAACACTGATATTCTGATGTGAAACTCACTGTTGGTTTTAATTATGGGTTTAAAATTAGCCTCATTCTGGTTATGCTGTATAAAATGATCATATTCCCTTCTTTGACTTCTTATTCTGATCTATTTTTCTTCCAAGTATTGATTACCCCCACTTTATATGTACTTAATTGTGTGTCTCTCCTACTATACTGTCCCGTGGTGTATTTTCTTCATTTCTGGTTTCTCAACACTGAGGTGCATACCTGGCATATAAATACGGTGGTTCCCCTCCCACCCTGGGTCAGTTATTTTTTATAAGGACTTGGGATGTTGTGTGTACTCCTTCACTTGTGTCTATTTACTGAAGAGTGGATTATTTATGTTTAAAGAAGTGATTCTGGGGTGGGGGCATGGTGAGTCCTATGCCACTGAGGTCTTGGGGTCTACGGGTTTTGGGATGGGGGAGCTAGCCTCTGCCTTAGTGGGGGCTGGGCACCTCTGCTGGGGTATGGGCTGGGGTGGAGTGTGGTGTCCCCCCAGTCAGACCTGCGCTAGGAGGGAGAAAACCAGGCATCCAGCTGCAAGGGATACAGGTGAGGAAAGGAACAATAAAGGCCTTGGATACATTCATCACCTGGGGAGGACTGCAAACAGAGTGTGGTGGCAACCACCAGAGACAAGACTGATACTAACTACTGTGATGACCCATCACAGAGCTCCACCTATAACATCTCTGGGGCCTGGGCAACCAAACCCCTGCTCCAGAGATGTGTGCAATGTAAGTGACGCACCCTCCTTTTCCAGAGATGTGGTTGCGGCCCCATGGCAGAACTGTAAACCAGGAGAGAAGTGATCTGGACCAACCACCTGCTGAAGTCTGTCCCCACTGAGGAACTTCTTCACTGCAAACGACTGGGAGTTGGGTTCCCACTGCCAGATATGGCAACTATAAGGAAGCGACACCATGGGAAAGACATCAGGATGAAAGAGACAGCCAGCATGAATGAGGAGGCACAAAACCCAGTGAACACACGGGTCCGGAGAAAAAGAAACTGTCTCCTCTACCGTAGGAAGCACCAAAATCAAGGAGCCTGGCCATGCCCAGCCTGAATGTCTGCCTCAATTACTCCTGGAGAGCTAAGCAGCCTGGTCTGCTGCATTCAGAAGCACAGGTCCTCACCCAGGAAAAAGCCTTTACTCCAGAAAGGAAAAAGAAGAGACCAGTGGGCCAAGCACTGATTGACGAGTTGCAGAGAGAGAGGAGGAGTTGGAGGGATCAGAGTAGGGATGGGGAAAAGAGAATGTGGGGTGGTGGTATAGGGGTCCATCATTGATGGCCATACTAAGAACAATAACTATATAAGGATGACTGATATGAAAATAAGAAAATAAAAAAAAAATATGGTTCTGTGAAGTTTTGGTCTTAGTGTTTATTCTAATTTTAGTTTTGCTTTAATTAGACTTTGCCAGGTTCTGATTGGGTTTTCTAATTGGTTTACGGTAGAATGTTAATACCACTATGAACTATCCATTGCAACTTTTGAATTTATGCAGAAGCATGCTAATCTTTTTGCTTGTGAGAGAGATCATCATTATTTCTTTCAATTGTGATCACATGACTTTCTGGAGATTTTGTATTTGAATTAGATTTGTCTTCACTGCAGAGGAGTTCATTAATTTTTCCCTATAGAAATATTGTGAATCACATCCTTTCAGAAGGGAAGATAATTTAAGAACAGTATTGAAGCTGTGGAATAAATGTTGGAGCTAACTCCCATTTAGCATGCAGTTTGAGTCTGTTGTGAAATAGATTAGTTTTAGGACAAAACGTTTTTATTTGAACACATTATCTTAAATTCAAAGTAAACTTTTCTCTAAAAGTCGACCCTGGTTAGGCAACAAAGGACATGCTGATTCTGAACTCAGAAGCTGGACTATGTAGTATCCCTTGAATGACTGCCTAGTATTGAGTGGGCTTCAGCTGCCCCAGAGCAGCTGTCAGAGGAGCCTGACAGTAGACGAAACACAGCTCCAACAGCTGGTCCGACTGGTCTCCTCTCCAGGCAGAGTGGGCTTGTTTTCAGGGGTTAAAAGGTTTTGTTTGTGAATATAACTGAAAATAATTATTATTTTGAAGGGTTTCTGTCCTTGTTACCTGATTGCAGGTGAAAGAAACTAGATCGTTTTCCCTCTCTTATCCTTGTAATTTACTTGTTTTTATAAAAAAGAATGATTCTAAAAAGGAAAGATAACGAATGAGTGCTGAGTTCAGAAATGTAAGAAGGCCCAGGCAGAAAAGACACATCTTCAGCCTGGCACTGTTAGGGCTTTCATCTTCCTCTCATTTCCATCGAGATTACTGTTCGCGCTTTAGGGAAAACTCTCCATCTGTATTTATTGAGTGTCTGCTCTTATAGAATACGAAACTGACAGTCTGTAATAGCTTTTCCAGAATGCTAGGAAATGATCTAAACTACCAAAATTGCATAGCATTTTCCTGCAGGATATGAGTGGAATTTGAAACTGACTTAGGGGTATTTGCATTTGGTTTCCTTAAGCTGTTTTGTCTTGCATGTTAGTTAGGGCCGTAGTATAAAAAATCAGGATACTTGTATCCCTGTCTTTAAAAACATGAATATGTCTTTATAACTTTTAGAAGTCTTAATTTTTTATATATTTACTGGAAATAAAGATAGTTAATATTCTGACACTAATTTTACTAGATACCTTTTCTAGATACTAATTATTCTAATTACTAAGAGACCATCTGTGATTTAGGTCCCTTACTTTGAATTGCTTGATGTAACTCTTTGTACTTGTATTTCTTTGTATGAAATTCAAAGAACAAGAACAAAGTACTTGGATAGATATGGCACCTGTAAAAGAAATAAGCCAAATTGAGGCTTGTGTATATATCCTGTTTTGAACACGTTCTTTGTGCTGTGTATGCGGTGGGTGCCTAAGATAAGCTGGGCTCAGGGATTTCTTTTGTGGATACTACTCGCCAAGTGAGGCATTTCATTTAACTGAGCATTGATGATGTAAACTGATCCCTGTGACAGAAACCAGTGATGGAAATGTCAATAAGTAGGATCATTTTTTTTCTTGGTTTGTTTTACACTAATTCTTTGTACCCATTTTCTAAGGTGTCAGTCTGACTTTTCAAGTGTTAACAGTTATTATATGCTCATTAACTCATTTCCAAGTTTTAATGTATCCTACTGGGTCATGAATGATCTCTGTTAAACGTGTGGTGTCCCCTTATTTAAGACTAGTGCTAGGTTTTTGCCTAGTAATGGCATACATTTCCTCAGAGTTTCATTGAATATGCATATTTCAGTGATTGTGTACTTGGGTGCATTTCTAGTCTCCACTTAACTATTGGTGGGGTTGTCTGGAATGGGAAGGTTTGGACATAAGGGTCCTCAGGGCTGTGGTGGAGTCATTGAAACAGAGGTAACAGAGGTAACAGAGACTAGAGTTGAAGCAGTCCTGATTTCCTTAGCCAGGTAGTAAGTACAATGCAGAATTTAGGGTTGATTCTAAATAAGTCAAAGTCAAAGAGACGGTTTCTTGAAAAAACCAATTGATTTTGAAGTAGAATGGTATTCTGGGTAGTGGAAGGTAGATAGGGGATTGTCATAAAGCGGCAAGTGTAGCCAGTTGCATTTATGTTCTTCCAGACTCAGGAGAAAAGTCCTAGACAATGTGCTAGTGTCTATACTCTGTGTGCCTCTGTCTGTTCCTGCTGTAGAAAGTTAGGAATGTGGAATATCTTTATCATTTTTTTTTTTAAAGATCACCTGGATGCTTGATAGTGATTGATGAAATCATTTGTGATCACTTAAAATGAAAGCCAATTTTATTTATCAAAGAAGGAAACTTTTAATTAGGATAGATTGTCAACTACATTTTATAAAACATTTTACCTCGAGTTTTGATCCTTCTATAAACATCTGTTGTAAATGTGTAGGTTGGCTGCATTTTTCTAGCATTAGATTGATGTGTTGAATTTAAATGAAAACTTAGGAAAGGTTTCCTTATTTGGAAGTAGGAATAGCTTCTGCAGGTAGGTGAACAAATTCAGTTTAGGAAATACAGTTTAAAAAAAAAAAAGCTCACAAACCTCTTAAGTAATGGCCTCTTGTGATTTTGGATTCAGAGGTTCCTTTTTGTTCCTCAGGGACATTGTCACCTGTTGTTACTCTGTGCATAGGTGAAGACGGAGTCAGCTCACATGTGGATTTCAGTTCTGCAGTCTCTGCACTGTGACCAAATGCTGGGTTATCCTGCACTGTTTTCTTGACTAAAAATATTACAGTTTGAAAACTATGACAGAATTGTTTGATTTGGGCTGCTCATTGGAATATAATTGTGGTATCTTATCACATAATTTAAATTTAACCTTAAGAATTCTTTCATGATCCATACTGTCTAGGAAACTGATAGGGTCTTAGGGAGAACCTCTCGGAATTTGAATTTTAGCAAGTCTAGAAGTGTCACTGAGTATTTTTTCTTCTAGGAAAGCACTTGATGCTTTGCATGTGATTAAAAAAAAGCAGTGGACTTCGGGGGAGTGTGTAATGGAGTTTAAGTTATCAAAGTCATTAGCTCCAGCTTGTCATGTAGGTAGGTACTTGTAGAAGATGAGGAAACCATGGGAATAGTAATAAGACCTGCCCTCCAAGAGTTAGCAGCCTCATGTGCTAAGTATATCCACAAGTATGCCTTCACAAGGTAAGTGTGAGATAAAATTATGTGAGGAAGTAGGGTTCAACTCTCCTTTTCCCTTTGAATCCCAGGATACATAAAACTAACTTTTCTTTGTAATTTATTTAAGCACATTTCCAACCTGTGATTTATATATGCCTTGTTGCTTCAGTAATGCAGAAGTTCCAGGTTTAAAAAATAATTTATAATGATTTTCCTTTCTTTTAAAAAATAGAATAACAATGGTGTAAGTGACTAAGAACTTCACATCAAATTTCAGCTGCCTCAGCTACTACAAATGAAGAGCATGTGTTGCTCCTTGTCTGATGTGGTGTGAGCTGTGTATGCGGTGGGTGCCTAAGAGAAGCTGGACTCGGATTTCTTTTGTAGATGCTAAAATTTTTTGCTGAAAAAAAGTACTGTATTGTCATTTAGAGGCACTGTTCAATTTTGGCTTCTCATTTCCTGTACTCTAGAAGATGCTGCACAATGTCTTCTACTTGTGGTAGAACAATATAATTTGGAACTGTATTATTGTCCATTAAATAGTGAAATCAAACAGAACATGTAATAACCTATAAAACTGGCATGAGTTTTACTAATTTAGTCTCATATTTGCTGGACATTTTGGGCTTCTGGGAAGCACAGGTTCACTGAATTGCCATGAGCTCCTACATTAAGAAGCACCACTCCATTAATCTTTACCGTTAGGAAGCCTACTAGAAAATTTCCTTCTTTAGTAAAACTCAATTTGTTCAATATGCACTTTTAAGTTCTTTAATAAAACCATCTGTTGTACAAAATTTAAAAAAAAAAAGCACCACATTATTATTTAAAAATTAAGTGGGTACAGTGGACTTTTTGTCATTGTTACATGGGCTTTTCCAGTGTCACTAATTATCAAATGACAAAATTATTTTGAAGAAAAAATGCTATCCTTTAAAGTATAATTATTTGATAAATTGTAAATTTGGGGGAAGTTAATTATTTGAACTGAAATGATTTTTCTTGAAAATGTTAGGGTTGTACTTATTTTTTATATTTAGGGAATCTCTAAGAAAGAAAGCCATTTACAAGACAGGTCAGGTCGTTTCATATACATTATCAGGAGTTTCTATAAGATCTTGTCAAACATAAGATCTTTTAAAGATTACTTCATTTTTATTTATTTAATATCTTGATTTATATGTGCTATCATCTTGATCTATAATATTCATTGTATTTAAGAACTTCAAAAATGTCTTCTCAGTAAAACATAGTGTCTCTAGAGCAAACACAGATAGGATTCTGGTACACATATCCTATGGATATACTTGGCCTAAGATAAGTAGTGAAAGGGAAATCCTCAGAAGACGAAGTTGTCCACCAAAAGCTCTAGCTGTAATGTG